>JAEMOT010002609.1:244558-258534 GCA_019297695.1 Apostasia ramifera | reverse complement strand
TTTCTTTCTTTACACTAAAAATGTAAAAATAAAAATATTAATATTTTAAAATTATATTTTAAAAATTTATAAAATTAATATTAAAAATAATATAATATAATATAATATAATATAAAAAAATTTAACGTCTTATGTGCAAATTAAATTTCATATTTTTTCTTTTATTTGGTAGACAAAACATAAAAATAATCTTTTGCAAAGATAATAATACTCAATTCTTTTAAAACTCGAAGTTAGATCAATTTAATTCATAATTTATTTGATATTTATATAATGGTATTTATTTAAGTTTTTTAATCTATATTTATAATATATTATATATAATATATGAAAAATTAGCCTCAAAAATAATGTTTAATATACATTAATTTAAAATAAATATTTAAATTGAAAAATAAAGTTGAAAATTAAGTTTAATTTAACTTAAAGATTAAATAAAATAAATAGATTTTAATCTATAGGAATCAGAGAACTTTCTGGTTACCAGCGTTAGCTAAATGTCTATGTATTTAAAGCTTAAGCTTGAAATTATGTGCATCTTGTATAAAAATAAATAAATAAATAAATAACTATATCTTTTTTATGGTAAAAAAAAAAATCTTTCTATTAAATAATTCGTGAACTTATAATAATATCCAAACTATTTATTAAGCACACTTTTTTTCACTATTCCGCCAATAAAAGGAGCGGTAAAGAGAGAACAGAGACGCGTGTTCTCTGTTCTTGCTCCATTGGAAGCTTGCTCTGCTTTTTGTACGGGCATGCCTCCCCTCTGTTCCATTGTGGCCTGGCCTCCGGCCATGGAATCTCACCTGCCGCCTCTGTTCTCGGAGTCCCTTCGCAAGTTCTGAAAAGAGAAAAGAGAGAGAATACGAGACAGAGTGCGAACAATAATTTTGGAGAGGAACGGAAGGAGGAGGAGAGCTTCGGCTTTGAGGCGGTGAGGGGTTGATACGGATGTTCTGCCATGTGGGTTTTTGATTTCGTGGTGGGGGGTTGACGGATTCGATCAATCGAGCTCGCTCTGAAAGAGATAAAGGAAAAGCAGGTTCCCTTTTCTCTGTCTCCTTGCAGATTTCTTTTGTACCATTCGCTCTGATTCATCGTTTGAATCGAGGGGGAAGGGGCTGTCGCTTTGTTTTGCTACTTCCTAGTTGTTTCGTCTTCTCCGGCGACCTCTGGGAACGGGGATTTTCCAGCATCATTCTTCCTAGCTTCACATTCCGGTTTCATTCTTGTTTAAAAAGAGCTTGAGAAGGGTTTTTTCTTGAAGGAAGATGGATAAAGATCAGAGGAGAATAGCAAGCCCAAGCCATCGCCTGTTTGAGTTCATTCATGACGAGGGAAAATGGATGTTTAAGGATGAAAATGGTGGAGGGAGTGATTTTGGGGGTAATGAAGGAGAAGAACTAGAGTTAAGGCTTGGACCTCCTGGAGAAGAACAGTCTGCTTACTCTACCAGCTTCTCTAATACTTCTAAGGGCACAAAGAGGGGATTTCTAGAGAGGATTGAGTCAAATGCACAAGGTATGCTGGATTATTGTCTTCTTCCTTCACAAAAATGTAATTCTCTAATGATTATTAACATTTTGTTTCTTCTACTTCTTCTTGTTCCCCTTAAATCAGTTTTGCAGGCTAGATATGAGCTAGAAAAGGAAACATCACAAAGGAAAAATGGAAGAGCTGATGATTGGCCTCAGAAAAGGTAGCCATTATGGATGTGCTTATTTAATCTTCATATTCCAGTCCAAATTTTAGGTTTTCTGAATCATTTCTTCTTCTTGATTTCAAAAATGCAGATCTGGTGCTCCAGTTGTGGGATGGCCTCCTATACGATCACATAGAAAGAACATTGCTGGTAACTCAAAGCCAACTCTTGAATCCCAGCGAGGAGGCTCGGGAGGAACAGGGAAGCCTGAAAGCAGAGGTAGTAAGGGTTTGTTTGTGAAGATAAACATGGAAGGAGTTCCCATTGGGAGGAAGATAAACTTGCTAGCTTATGATGGCTATGAAAAACTATCTTCTGCTGTAGATGAGCTCTTTCGTGACCTTCTTGCGGGTATATTAATATTATAGCTCTCTCAGTCTTGTTTATTTGGTGCGTAATATGCATTTACCCCATTTAAGCCATTCAAATATATGAAAACACATTGAATATTACAACGTTCCTATTTGATATTTGATGGTATATTTCATTCAGCACTCTCAGTCTAGCATCGTTGGATTTGTATGGTGCATTTTCCCCATTTCGGCCATTCCATCATGTGAAAGACATGTAGGAAATCATTCAAGGGTTTTGCATCCGTGAGAACACTAGATTTATGTGTTTAGAGAGATCCTCCTGCATTCGTAGGAAGAGCCAATGAGAAATATCAAGGTTCATGAATAGATTGTTTCTTCTCCATATTGCACAATCCTAGAGTCAGTGATGATTACTCTCTACCTTCTAGATTTCAATGGCATCACTTTTGTAGTCGAGAAAGAAGAAACTTAATGAAAACCACCAGGCATTGGGGTAATAGAGAGCTCTTGTATCAAATCTCATGATAACGAGTATAAATTGGATATCCTATTAACCAATAGTTCGTGATGATCTATTTATAACAGTAACTTTGGTGAACATTTACAGCTCAAAGGAATCCTCTTGTTGCCATTCAGCACAGCGCAGAGAAGCAGAAATCATTAACAGGATTACTTGATGGGAGTGGTGAATATGCCTTAATCTATGAGGATGATGAAGGTGACAGGATGTTGGTTGGGGATGTTCCATGGGAGTAAGTTCCCATTTCCTAGCTTGAACACTATATTGCTCTATTTTTCAAAGAGAATGGATCTTATGAATTTCTTCTCCTTTCTTTAATCATGCATTTCAATGCTACTATGGGTTAGTACGAAGGAAAGATTGATTTGAGAGTTCTCACTATCAGGAGTTTGTTCCTCACAGCGATCGTATCTGGAAGTTCAGTCCTGAGAGTTTGAATCTCAAATCACTTTTAAATGAAGTGTTTTCTTACAATGCATCATTTTAGCTGTGTCAGAAGGATGAATTTGAGCTGCATGTCCTTTGTCATTTCTTCAAAATTGAGTTCTCTAAAAAGCATTTAAAAGATCTCGTCTGTTGCTTGATTTCGCGATATCATGCAGCATGTTTGTGTCGACGGCAAAGAGATTGCGAGTACTGAAGAGCTCCGAGCTGTCTCCCACTTTTGTAAGTCCACTTTTGTTAACATCAGCCTTAGTAATAGAATCATTGATCTTTATACTGTTATTCTGCTGATTGAATATGGTATCATTGGATGCCTCTGTTTATGCTTATCCTTTTACGTATTGTGCTTGCTTTCAGTTGAGTGAAATCAGCAGAAGGAAGACATGATCTTGATTTTCAGAGGCATTTGAGAGCAGAAACTTAAGAGTTATTGTGTATAATCTGTGTTATTTCTTCTGGCTTAAGAAAGAATCAAGCTTTTGGTGGAGGTTTTGTAGCAATTTCCCACTTTTCTTCGTCCATTACTAGATGTAATGAAAATTGTGAATCATCCATGTGTCGAATAGAAACTTGTTATGAGCGTGTACAAAGAATTATCACACTTTGGTAGTTAACAGTAAGTTATGGTACTCTATACAAGTGATGACGCTAACTCATTAGCCTTGGCTTTTGGGTTAATTGGTGACCTCTCTTGTGTTTTGTACCAAACTTACGCCCTCAAATATATCTCCTCTAAAATATCGTATTTGACCTAAAGATTTGACTGGAATCAACAGTTCATATGGGTGTTTCCTATTTGTCACTGAGTAAAAACTAAAAGCGGGTGACTCCTACTGTAGCTCAAGTGGTTGATTATGCTCGTGATGAGCGTGCACGCGAAAAGACCGATCTGAATAGATTCTCATCTAAGCGGGAGATTATTGGGTGATAGTCAGAATAGTAATGATAGCTTTAATCTATTAACTCGTATATTGTGCTAAACTTGAGCGACCTTACATTTCTCCTTCGTCTTGTGGATCCAAATGGGATCCAAATGCACAATAGCTTGGGCATCAATGTCTCCCTTTTTCCTGATTCAATGAACCAGGATCAGCAAGCTTTTTGTGAGAGTGACGTAGGACACGTGGCACATTGGAATTATTCTCAAGTTTAATTTAGTGATACGAATCTAGTCATGAATTTGCTTATGAGCTGCATTTCTTCATTCATCACAGGACATCATCAGTCCAAAATGGTCACCTCCTCTGGATGTAGACTTTTGTGTAGGGGGTGAGAACGGTTCGAGTTTGGGATGAGCTAGCCACAGCTCAAGTTCGGCTTATTTTAATTCGATTTAAATTTGAGCTGACTTGTTTTAACTTTGAGCTAACTCGAGCGTTAATCAAGCCAATTTAAGTTTTTCAAGAATTGATTTTTTTTTTGAAAAAAAGTGGCTTTATTAGAATTTGAAATTGGGTTAATCGTGCCTACTAACGGATATTTTAATTACAACTAAAATATATTTATGTGCAAATAATAAATAATTATTTAAAAATAATTGAGACGTTTAGTTAGCTAAGTCGATCTAATCTGATCATGGCTCGTGGTTCAGCTCAATAAACTCGAGCAGAGCTCGATTTGAGCTGATCTTTCACCCTTATTTCTGTGCTTTAAAGTATCTATCTTTAGTGGAGAGACATTTAGTTAGCTTGGGTAATAAATCTCTTGTTTCTCATGCTACTCCTGTAACCGTGTTATTCCTTAATCCCGTCCCAACAAGAGTTTTTGGTAACAGATAATTTCTCTTTGTTCGATTTGGATAAGTTATTTATGGTGTTAACTAACCTGGTTTAGCTAACTCTCACCCTCGTGTTAAAATCTATGATTTAACTAAGCATTGTCCACTACGATAACGCTTTAGTGGCTTATTCTTCTTTCGAGATTAATCGTATTTTTTCTATTAAATAGGAGAAGTTCTAGAATCAATGAACCTCTGAAGGTCAATGTGCTGATTTTCTTTCAGACTTTGCTACATGGCTGGATGGCAAGCTTATTTTGCCTTACAAGAAATTTAAGCAAGAGTTAGGCAAAATGACTAACATTTATGCCCAAAAAAGGGAAAAATTGCATTTTGGTCTCTAAGTTTAAGATATAATAATATTCAAGTTCATGTTTTTAAAGTTTTAACATCTGGGTCCTTGAAGAGACGTTTAGGGTGCTCTTCAAATTCGAGTCAGCGTTCAAAGAATACGGACAATTTGACAAAGAATGCAAGGCTAAGCAAAACAAGAATTTCCCTTTGATTAGAATCTTATATAACTTAAAGTTACAATAACTTGACTCTACAGTCTCGTTTGGTTAGGGTGGTTTTTTTTGGATTGGAGATCGTATTTAAGTCTATTTTTGAATTGATTTGAGCTAAAATTGAGTCGAGTTTGAATGAGTCAACAAGTAACCGATATCAAAATTCTTGCAGCCTAGGATGCTTTGGTTCAATTGAAAGTTATTTGCATTTAGATCGATTATTGAGTTGATTCGAATCAAGCTACCAATTATATATATAGTGTTGACAGAGAGAGATTGAATTCTGAGAATTAGCGACATGCAACTTTTCTTGCCTAAAATATTAGCACAAAGGAGCCAACAAATATCTAGAAAAATACACGAAGATGTAAGGTGGTTCGGGGGTAGCTTCCTCTGTGTCCACTTGGAAGCTAGGGAAAAAGCTTTCACTAGAACTCAGAAGATTTGGTCTAGACCAATACAAAAAAAGAATACAAAGTTTGCTTCTCTCTTATCAGATGTTGATTCTCATGACGATCCTCTGAAGTTCTGCCAAGCGGTGCTCAGTAGGTTTTAGGTTAAAACAGACTATGACTGTCGGTTCCAAGGAGACTGTTGATGATGTCAAGAAGAGGACACATGGATTCTTGATTTATTAGATCGTTGAGAATCGGACGACCAGCTACTAATGATCGAAAACTTGCAACTCCCAGTTAATTGAAAATTATAAAGGGTTCTGCAGTAGAAATTGTGCATACAAAATACTAACGTGGCAGTCTCCATCCAGCCGGGCGACAGCGACTATTGTGGATGACCAAATATTATGGCCGACATGAACAAGATGAAACCATACATCGCCGCCGACGGTTGAACATTTCTGTAAAAACAAAGATAAATATAATTAGGCAAACATCATAACCGATGAAGAAAACATCATGCACGATGATAGATAAATACAGAATTTGAAAAGCCTGTAGGTGCCACGTGTACGACTGAGATACAATGTTGAATCCAAGTGTAAATATATAGCGATAAAAATTTATGCTCATACCCGTTTGACTTAACCCAACAGGTCACTATTGAGAGGCATGAGGATCCATCCGTGTAGGTTTGGGCCATAAGTTTGGGTGCCAATGCTGCTAAACCCGACTTCGTTAAGGCCTCATTTGGTTCGAGCTTTTTTTTAGACATAAAAAAAAATTATTTTATTTTTTAAATTTAATGTGAGAAAAATTTATTTTACTATTAGAAAGTGTGTAAAAATGTGAAATACTTTTAATTTTAATATTCGTATTTGTATTAAATGTGAAATAAAGTTGATTTTTATAGTTAAAATTTGTGTTGGGCAAAAAACTTACCTCGAACCAAACGAGGCCTTAAGTGTTATATTTATTCGAGGAGATTAAATATTATATTAAATATTTGCATGCATATTAAATTGGTCAAGTTAAATTTAATTAACTTTAGACTTCAAGCTTCAACTGTGGTTATTAAACTTTTAATTTATTATTTTGATGAAAAGTATTAAATTATTATATTTAAACTACATGAACTAATTTAGTGTTTTATTTTTAGTTTATAATATAATGGTGTTTTACTTTGACAATTTTGAAATATAGAGAGGGAGAAAGGAGGCATATTCAACATATATTTATATTTAATATAAAACTCTAATATGAAAAAAAGGTAAATTACATTAGGGCCCCTTAGGTAGACACTACATTGCAAATCGGTCTCAAAATTTGAAAATTTCAATTTAAGTCCTTCAAGTTGCATTTGCATTGCAGTTAGGTCCCTATCTATTAAAAATAATAAAAATGACTTTTTTGCTCATATTTTTTCATCTTAAACCTTTCTTTTATCTTCCTAAACTCTAAATATATAATATTATAAAAATATTTTGAGCTAAAATTATAAATAACAGTTAAAATTAACGTTTACTATCCAAATGGACCATCAAAAAAAGCGAGGGAGTAACTCAGAGACTAAACAACAACGCAAAACAAATTTAGAGATCTAAATTGAGGTTTTTTAAATTTTAGGACCTATTTACAATACCGTTCTTAGATATTAAATTTTAATGATAAAAATTAATTTTATTTAACATTCAGCATATTCATTAAAAAAACTCAATTTTATTTTATATCTCGAGTTCGATTCGAATCAAATTCTCGGCAATTTTAAATTTACAAATTCAATTGCCATGCCGATCACTTTCAAATATTCTGAGCATAAACACAGTTTTGATTGATTACGGAAGCAATTTGGAGAGTTGTTGGGCAGCTGCCAAACTTTCCTTTTTTGGTCATTCCTTTCTTCCTACAGCATCTTTTCTTACATTTAGTTGTATTAAAAATATATAAAATGTGATAAAAATTAAATATTTTTATAATAAAATTTAAGAATAATTACCTGCATGTCACATAATTTAATTTTATTTATGCGTTATTCATCTATTCTTAGTTAATTACGATATGCACACTCAAAATATTATAAAATTTTACATACACACATTTTAATTTATTTCTATTATAATGAATAATCATAATTTTTCAATAACCTAATTATAGTTAGATTACAAAAAATCTGAGCCGTTCATTATATTATTTTAAGGATATTTAAATATATTTCGAGTTAAAATCCTAAAACCTTAATATTTAGGTGGCGGCAAAGGAAGGAGACATCCGCGATGTGAATTGATTTTAGGAAAAATCAGCGCTTTAGTGTGGTATTGAGGAAGAGAAAAATATATATCATTAAGAGTAAAAATATAATTTTAATGATTTACTAACAGAATATTTTTTTTTTCAAATAGATTTTGATTAAGATTTAACTCAAATGTGCGTATATAAGATTTTGTAATGTTTTAAGTATGTATAGCGTAATTAACTAAGAATGGATGGCTAAGACATAAATAAAATTAAATTGTGTGATATGTAGGTAATTATTCCTAAAATTTATATATTAAAAATAAAAAATATTTTTTATTTTAATTTTAATTTTTTAAAAAGTGATTGCGGCCGATCTGGCCTTCAACCAAATAGAGATTTTGATCGACTATCTAGCTTGTTTTATTAAAGTCCCAATATTAATATTTCGTTATGTATATTTTTTCATGAAGACTTATATATGAAAATCTCAAGAAATTCATATTTGGCAACAAAAAAAATTTATAAAATAATTCATTGATACATTACTATGAGATTTATCTAATTGTATATAATTCACAATTTTATAATAAAATTTTTATCTCAATAAATAAAATTTAAAGTAAATTATATTATAGCTATTCAATAAAAATTAAAATTTTAATTTTCGAGGTTTATGGAATTAATATTAAAAGTAATTTATGAAATAAATTTAGGAGTTTCGATTTGGGATTTTTTTTTTTCTCATGACACTATAACATTTCTCTTCCTACTTAGAAATTATAATCGTAGTATGATTTGAACTTACATTAATTTTTAGTTATAATTTTATAGCATAGAATTTATAATATAGTTAAATTTTCACTTTAATTTAAAAACTTTAGTGCAAAACATATTATTTTTCAGATTTTTATGTTACGTCTATAAATAACTCATTTTGTTAAAGGCAAATTATAAATAAGTAGCTATAGTTTATTTATGATTAAATTTTAATTTATATTCTTAAAAAATGTTCATTTAAATTCTTAAAAAAAAATCTAGGAATGTATTAGGTCTATATTTTGCTTTTATTTTAAGTTATTTTTAAAATTGTTGAGAGCTAAGCAAAGAATTTCAAATAACGTTACATATTAAGTCAATGGTTTTAAAAAATATTAACTGAAAGATAATTATGAATAAGCTATCAAAACTTGTTAGTAATTTGCTTTTTTTAAATAATATAAAATTTTCAGGTATGTGTGACATACCCCTTAATTCATCTTGAATTACATATTAAATCTCTTATTTTTTTAATTTTACAACTTCACCCCTTAAATTTTCTAATAACAAAAATTAGTAAAATACGTATATTTACAAATATGTTTATAATATTTTGTATATACATATTATTGGTAATAAACATTCAAATAATTATAATCAACAAAAAAAAACTTTGAAAAATCTTGAGAAATATCTAAATATGTTATTTTTGAATGATTTAGAGGGTGGAGTTGTAAAATTAAAAAATAAGAAATTTAATATGTAATTCAAAATGAATTAAAAAAGATATATGTAAATACTTTTTTTATTTTTAAAAAATTATATAAATTATTTATATAATAAATTTATGGCCATAATTAACTTACAATCCAACTCATTAGGTTAATTCATTTTTTTCTAAAATAACTTTCTAATCTTAATTCATTAGGAGAATGAGGCGTTCCACCAGTACATCAAATGTATTCGATTTAATAAAAGAAGTTCTTTTGTGACATCCAGATTGTCACTAACTCGATAGCACGAATAATCAACATTTGCTGAGCTTTTCATTTGAGCTTCTTCAGCTGCTTGATTTCACTTTCTTTCTCGTAGTTGATTAAAAAAATCAAATTAGCTTTTCATAATTCACAAAAGTTGTTCTCTCTTCAACCGATCAGATGTTAATATTAAAATTTGTATACGATAAGATATAAAATATTTTTTTATTTTTTTTTAACTACGGCACATGACTATTTTAGCCTTAGCTTTTTTTTCATGAACAGTTCAGAACCTAAAATGTTTTAAATGAACTTCCTAACAATTACTGTAAAGAAAAATATCATTGAAAAACACTAGAACAAAGCTCCTCAAATGGAGATCGAGAAGGTGATGAGAATCATTTCCTCCCTTTTGTTTTCTTCAGCCCCTGTGAACTGAGCCTACATTTCCAGATTGCACAATTGAGGGGTGATTAAGAAGGTTGAATTCAAGAGTGTGCACTTGATCTTCCTTCCTTCAATCACCCTAGCAAACTTCCTTCTCTTGCCCCTGAGTGTCAACCTCCTCTCTTGATACGAGAATTCCATAATTAGCTGTTTGAAGTCCCGTCTGATAGAACCCATTGTTGAGAGCCTGGAACTCTACCCCACACATCTTCCACTGTAAGTTTCTTGCAATGCTCCTTGAGAATTCACAGTTTCTTCCCCAGCAGGTTCCTCCTCCACCAGAATGATATTCGACCTTCTTTTTGAACATTTATGACCAGGAGCATATTTTTCTTCACACCAATAGCACAGATTTCTAGCCATCTTTTCTTCCTTGCCTTAAGTTGAGCATTGGCTAGGCATGGGTGCTGTGGGTGAAGTCCACTCTGCAAGGCCCATACCCCTTAAGCATGCTCCTCATCCCTCTACTATAAGCCATGATGCGGACTCCAGAATCTTGGCTAAAACTGTAAGCACTCTGTAAGCTCTGTGGCATCAGTAAGTGTACAGACTGAGAGAAACAGCTAATGGCTTTCCCCTCATCTTGCCCAACCATATCAATCTGTCCTGGTATTCAAGAACAGATCCTGTTTGCTTCAACTTAACTAATTCTTCCATGGGGTCTTCTATAAGCAGGTCCAAAACGAGAGTATATGGATGATTTGTACTCCTTCCACCCCACTTCCCCCTTTTGATACGGCATGTGATTTTGGTGCCAATGGAGTGCTCGGCCTTCCAGGTAGATAAATATCATGTTCACCTTACATTCGTCTGGAGAGTGATCAATCTGGAAGAACCGAAAGAGATCAATTACCCCAGGGATCTCTGCAGAATCTGAGATGCCGGGAACCTAATTTTCTACTGATTTGAAGGCTGAGTGAAGGGACCCTAGCGATCTGTAGATCAATTCAGGATTCTGCTACCAAGAGAAGAAGAATCGTGTTTCTCTTTCATACCTCCAATCGCAGGATACAAGATTATACATAACAAGGAAGGGGGGCGCTGCTTGCCGCTGGAGGAGAAGGAAGGGATGGCGCAGTTTGCCGTTGGAAGTGGAGCTCAGAACGCCGTTGATCGCCGTTGGAGGAGAAGGGGCGCTGCTAGCAGAGAGATAGGGAGAGAGAGAGAGCTAGAGCTCACCTCTTCTTCCTTCGCATGGGCGTAAACAGAGAAAGACAATTTCTATTAAGGCCGCCTATCTCTAATTTTATTATCGTTAAGTCCTTTGGACTTCAATTTCAGTCTTCTCCATTTAATTGTGGCCTTGAGGATGAATTTTTGGTTATTTTTTTGATAATTTTTTATATTTTCCTAATAAAGAATTTAAATAAGAATTCTCATGTCACAAACATTATTTCACATATTTTTTAAATTTTGGTGAATTTGTTTTTATGATTTATCGAAAAGTTTGTGATCCAGTCAAGCGTCTGCCTAATAAGTTTTAGTTGGGCTGGGCTTAAGGCTGAAGAGGCCCAAAATTTGAACACCATTAATAATAAGTTTAGATTAAATTTTATTTATATTTCTAACTTTTAGTTTAAAATGAAAATAATGATTTAAATTAATTGACTGAATGAAAACATTTATGTTTAGGTCTTTGACTAAAAATTAAAAAAATTAATCAAAAGTCAATCGAGCTTTAATCGATAATAAATGAGCTAAGCATAGCTCGGATAGAGATCGAATAGAATTCTTCTCCTTTGTATTTTTGATAGGATCGAAATTGAATCAAAAATTTATTGTGATTGTTGGTATTTCTAAAAGTTTAGTCCCACATTATATAACTATTACTTCTTAAAATTCTTTATGTATGAACTTGGTTCAATAAGCATGTAAGAATTTATAAGAAAATTATCATTTGTGTTGATTTGCCCTCTCTTTTTGCGCACGGGTTATTTGCTAGGCTTAAACTAAGTTTATTTTTAATTAATTTTAATTTTTGTTGTATTTAAATAGTGTACCATTACAAATTCAGGCTATTATTTTTTTGCCATTAATGCTCCTTAATTTCTTATTATTTCTTTAGCTATTTTCTTGTTTGAATTCTAGGGAATTACATCATATTTGGAGAAATAATCCTTTAAGAACAGTGTAAATTCTGCGTGCCTCAGATTGCTAGTTCCCTTGCTATTCGTTCTTCCATTGCTTCCTTCTATAACAAAACTTTCAATTTAAATTTGAACCGAAGTCGGATCAACTTGAAATTAGATCATTAATGTGACGCCCGTGGCTGAAAAGGGCGGAGAGTGATTGCCGGGTGATGTCCTAAGAGAAAAAAATCACTAAAGTAAAGTGTGGCTCCTGGCAGGCTTCTAGATCGAATAGTAAATGTGAGAGGGGCACATGGATGAATCGTCCCACATCGAAAAGGGAAGGAGATCCTGAACTGTATAAGTAGATAGCGTGATCTCAAATAGTAGAAGCGTCTTTTGGGAAAAAATCGTGAGGCTAATGATGAAAAACTCTATAGTTAAGTATGTTTGGGATAAAATAGCATTAGTATGGATGACCTCCTGGAAAATACTCAAGTCATGCAGTTTTCCTAAAATCAGAGCGGAATGTACTATTTTATTGTTATAAATGAACTTCTGTTTTTAAAAAATTCCTTAATTATGGAATTTTGGACTTAATAAAATACCCTTCTTTTCGCAAGCACAATTTGAGTGAGAAGTAGGGGTGGCAAAATGGGTCGGCGGGTCGGTTCGGGTCGAACCCGAATCCGACCCGACCCGAATAGCCTCAACCCGAACCCGACCCATTTAGTAAATGGGTCACAATCCATGACCCAAACTCGACCCGATTAATAAATGGGTCGGGTTGGCGGGTTGACCCGACCAGTTTATAGAATATTTTTTGATAAATGCTCAACCCGAACCCTACCCGACCCGATTATGCCCAACCCGAACCCGACCCGTTTAATAAATGGGTTAAAATTCATGGCCCATACTCGAAATTTGTGGGTCGGGTTCGGGTCGGGTTCACAGGTCGGCTCATATATTGCCACCCCCAGTGAGAAGTCTAGGCTTGCGATGGAGAAGGGCATTATATCGAGTGGGATAACAAAATATGAAATAAAATTGTCGGATTTAGATCCTTATCATGCATAAATGAGTTTGAACCAAAATATATCAACTCAAACCCGTCCAACCAACCAACGTTGCAACCTCGATAATATGAAATATTCTATTTTGTAATACTACAATTTTATAAAACATTTTTATTAATTTTATTTCTCTTAATTACATTGACGCTTAAGGGCCTGTTTGGCACTATGATTGAAATAAGGACCAAAATGGTACTAGTTTAAAAAAATAATAATAATAAATAAATTTTAATATAAAAAATATTATTTTATTTTATATATTTAATAATTTTTAATAAAAATAATAATTTTATTTCCATTTTAGACCAAAAACAACGGAGTTTAGGTCCTGTTTGGCAATGAGCTAAAAATCATGGCTAAAATTAGCCACGACAAAAATCTTAAATTTATTTAAAAAAAACTTAAAAAATTATTTTATATCTCATCTCACACAAATTTCAATATTAAACAATCACTTTATTTCACATCCAACATAATTCTTAATAAATTAATCAACTTTATTTCACATCCTACACAATTTTTAATATAATCAACCTACTTTATTTCATATCATACATATTTTTTAAAAAGATTTTTACATACAGGACATGAAATTTATACGAAATTACTNTTTAAATAGAATAAATAAATTAAAATACATAAATTCATAAATATTTAAATTATTATTTATATATATTAATTTATTTATAGTATTTAATTAATATATTAATAATATATTTAAGATCAAGGCCAATTTAGAAATGTGAAGTTCACCG
>JAEMOT010002609.1:230206-244385 GCA_019297695.1 Apostasia ramifera | reverse complement strand
AAAATACATAAATTCATAAATATTTAAATTATTATTTATATATATTAATTTATTTATAGTATTTAATTAATATATTAATAATATATTTAAGATCAAGGCCAATTTAGAAATGTGAAGTTCACCGTCAAAGAATATGATATGAAATATGTGAAATGCGTAAAATTTAAATGAATATGGTGTGATAGTGGTAATATTTATGAATTGATGGTAAAATACGTAATTTTAGATAAATTTTATGTTCTATATGTAAAAATCTTTTTTTAAAAATAATTAAAAATTTCAATTAATTTTTTTTTATTATTACCGAGCCGCTTTATTGAAGCCATAGAAAAAAAGAGTTTTTTCTTCTTCTTTTGATAAAACAGCGGAATTCATGTTTTATAATATTTTATTGAAGCCAATTGCTTTTTATAAAAATATAAAATACTTATATTAACATTTATTAAAAGAAATTGAAAAGCCATGCATTGAAATTCTCTTTATTTAATTGAGGATTGCTTGGGTTCCAAGGCTTTTGCTAGAAAATCCTTTAGGTAAAATATTATATATTTTTTATTTTTCCCCTAAATAATACATTCTTATTTAATGCTTTAATTTGAAGAATAAAGATTAATGAATTTCAGAAGTTCAATTCAAGGTTTTCAAACCCGTTTTTTATTTTCAATTTTGCTCGTAAATTAAAAAATATTAGATTCGATAATAATATAATTTTAATTTTGACATAATACATGTTACTATTTTTATTTTTAATTAGGCATATTCAAATTTTAAAAACTTTTTGATCAAAACAAAATTAATATATTTTTTTTTGGCTAAAAGCTAGTAAAATTGGTCAGCTTAAGCAAAATTTAAAACAATAATTTAATTAAATTAGTGGCTTCATAATCAATTTTATATAATATATTTTTATGTTCTTGAATTCGTTTTTATGACTAAAAAAATACCGTTGGAATTTAAATCACCATCTTAATTTTTAAACACCATAATTAATGGTATTTTAATGTATATTGTGTTATTTAGATAAAATTATTTTTTAGTACGATGATAAATGTAAATAAATTTATAAAAATTTATAAAATTAATCTTAAAAAAATGACATGGGAATTTTAAAATATCAAGATATTATTTAATCACATGCCCATTAAATTTTATTATAAATTTTTAAATTAGATAATTAATATGTAAAAACAACCTTTTTATGTGGCATGGATTTAATTGCCTTTGAACTCATTAATATAATTTTTAATTTTAATCTCCACTCAATATCTGGTGATTAAATTTGATCAGAAGTAAATTTTAAACTTAACTGTAATTTGAATCACATTTAAATATTTTTAATTGTAAATTTGATATATTTTTTTTTGTTATTTCAAATTTAACTAACTATATTATATTTAATATTTTTCTCATTATCACAATATCATATGACATTTTTATTGATTTGTGATAATTTTATAATTTATTACAACATAATTTAAATTTACATTGCTAAATGTATTTATTTTATTTATTAGATCATTATTCTGTTCTGAAATTTCTTTTTACGATGATAGTTATAAAAATTAATTTTTTTTAGCAAGTATTATATAATAAAATATTGTATATTATAAGTTCAAACTTTAAGAAAATTTTAAAAAGCATTGATGATTGACTCGAGATACCACTCTATCTCAAATGAACCTTGTTGTCCAAAATTTTTTGGTTTAAGTTTGAGTTTTATTTTTGGGATAATTACCTATATGCCACATTATTTCACTATATTTATGTGTTATTCATCCATTCTTAGTTAATTACGCTATGCACACTCAAAATATTATACAATCTTACATACACACACTTTCACTTAATTTTATTATAATGAGTAATTATAATTTTTCAATAACCTAACTATAGTTAGATTACAAAAAATCTGAACCATTCATCATATTATTTTAAAGATATTTAAATATATTTTGAGTGAAAATTTTAAAACTTTGATGTTTACGTTGTGGTAAGGGAATGAAATATCCGCGATGTGAATTAATTTTAGGACAGATCAGTGCTTTAGTGTGACATCGAGAAAGAAAAAAATATGTACTATTAAGGGTAAAAATATAATTTTAATGATTTACTAACGAAATATTTTTTTTTCAAATAGATTTTGACTAAATTTTAACTTAAGTGTGTGTATGTAAGATTTTATAATGTGTTGAGTGCGCATAGCGTAATTAACTAAGAATGGATGAGTAATGCATAAATAAAGTGATTATCCCTTTATTTTTTTTATTTATCAATGAAATTAAGGTCTATTTTTTAATGTAAAAATTGAGATTAAAGATAGCGCTCAATCATAATTGTGGTATAATAATTCCTATTATGCTGTGAAAAGAGATTTTGTCGTGTAGATTAATAAAGAGATGACATTTGCATTTTGATTAAAATCTAATTTTGATCTAATTTGAATTAATACCTGTATTAAATTTGAATTTCAGAATTTTAAGAGAGAAATCCTTAGCCAAACCGAGGGTACATGTGCCATTTACAGGATAATAATTTGGAAATAAAGTTTAAAGATAATCTGTTGGCTCGCGGATTATCCTATCCGAATATGCCAAGTAGAACCGGTCTGGACTCTTAAATCAAACATGGACGGCTATGATTTGCCAATGGCAATCGCATGGAGTCATCGGATGATTCCGATGCATCAGTGGAAATCAAGAGTCCGGTGGAGCACTTTACTGTAAAGTGCTCCGCGGGACAACACAAATTGAAATTTTTTTAATTAACGATTCTGGACTGGCTCTCTACCCTCCGAGCGGTATATATATAGGCTAGATCGTGTGTCCGGGGACGGAGCTAGGGTTTTCCAGCGCTTCTTCGTCGCCGTCTCCCCCTTTTTGGGAGGTATTAACGAATCTTGATTAGGTTTTTTTTTTTCTTACTTTGATTTTACTCCAGGCGTTTGTTGAATTTGCTGTAGATCTGTTCTAGGCCGTCTTTTTGATCGGTCTGGTTATTAACAGAAACATAAAGTTTGAGTCTGACGTTCTTGTTGGATTGATCTTCTCTAATTTTGGTTTTGTTAGATGTGCGGTTTTGGCAGACTCGAGAACTTCCTTTCTGATTTTGGGTGTTTCGATGTAGGTAGAGGGGTTCCCTTGTGTTTGATTGGTTTGAGAGTTAGATCTGTGCGATGTTTTGTCGAATTTACATGTCTTTATTCATAAACCCAGGCTATCTCGTTGTTTTATTTTAGTTGATAATTCCTCTTAGCAGAAAAAATATACGTTTTTTTATTTTTCTTCTTCCCTTTTTTTCTTGTTACTGTTTCTTATATTAATGTATGTCTAGTACATGTGAACGATGTCATCGGTCGTCTAATCCAATGACATAATAATATAGTGAATTGTTGTTTAATTTAGCAGCTATTCTTTGCGGGATTGGATAGAAGATCTTGGCTTTTTATTTATATCATAGATGCTTTTTAGGTTTCCTGCTTTGTGCAAGCTAACATTTTTTTGTGAAGAAATTTCACAAGTTTTCCTTTAGATAAAAAGGGAAATTAACCTCTGTTTGGGAATGCATACATATACACATACACACATATACAGGGAGGTAGGTAGGTAGGGGATGGAGGAACTGTTGGGAGGTATAAAAGCAGTTTTCTTTTGCTCCTGTCATGGTAAGACTAAAGCATTTGTTCTTTGGTCATTTGACTGGTGGTCACCAAACTAAACATTGCTGGCCAACATCGATATTTTTCTAATCCAAGTGAAAATTGTATAGAAATTGATTTAATTCTTGTTATATTGTCGGTTTATTGAAATATAGGTAGTTTTAATGTGCTTAGTAGATATTTCCCTCTTTCATCTTCACAGTTGGATTTCATAATATTTGTGAAATAGATCTGTTAGACATGGTTTAAATCCTTGCTAAATAGCCTATGTTTTTGATATATAGCATGGATTTAACATGTTATGTTTTTGTACTATTTGCTGTATATGTGAGCATTTGGTAAAATTTCTACAGTGTATGTCCAAATAGGCTAAATCTTCTTACAGTTTTTAAATCTTGCTTTAGTTTTATCAAAAATTGATTAGGACCTTTTGTTTAATTTCTATGAAAGAATATAATAGAAGCTTCTTTTTGTCATGTCTTGTTGTTTCTTTGACGCTAGGTACGTGAATGTTCAAGAGATTTGTCTGGTTTACTCTACTTTTTCTTTTCTGTTTAATTCTATTGTCAGGGGTTAGTCATATTATCAGCTACAATAGCAATAACGTTATAGTTATTTTTTTCTATTAATCCTTCATGATTGATGTGAAATTTTTTATATGCATGAATGCCTGTACTTGACTTCGTACTTTTTGGTTATTATGGTTCAATTTATGTAACTGTTAGAAGATATTTTGGGCTACATATCTGACTAATATTCTCCATATTTCATAACCTTGTTTTTACCAGTCATTATAAACAAGTTCCTGTAGTGCTTTTCCTTTTTTGGGGGGAGGGTATTCTTCTTCAGCGTTTTTCTTATTTTAGCACTTTTTGGAAATTTATGTTTCATTATTTGTCAACTGAATTTATTGACTCAATACTTGTTCTGCTATCTTCCTTATGTTGTATGTTATACATAATTGTTTCAAGAAATTTATTGCTGATGATTTTTAGATGTATACAGATTTGGAATCACAGCTCCTGTTGATCATTTAAGTCATTCAAGATGGTGAAGTTCACGGTTGAAGGGCTACGCAGAATTATGGATTCTAAACATAATATTCGGAATATGTCGGTTATTGCCCATGTTGATCATGGTAGGAATCAACAGGCTTTTCTTCTGTATTTTTTTTTTGTTTTCTATGATTGTAGAGCTTCCCTGTTGTAGAGTGCATCAAGTCATCTTACCCTTTTCTTATAATTTTTCTGAGATATTCGAGTAAGTTCTAGCTGGTTTTGTTGCATTAGGAATATGATGCCTTATTCTGTGATAGTATCTTTAGATTGGTAGTTTTCCTTCCCATTGCTTGGATACATGAATACTTAAGAACACATGCTTTCCCTTTTTTTGAGATTTTATATTTGTTTATTTTTTTTCAGCATCAACTTTATCTTTATGTCAGTTCAATTTGCATATGATTTTGAGAGTGAGCATTGTTTTGTTTTTGGTTATTTGTCTTTAGTGCTGTGCAAGAAGTATTCTTGATCTTTGATTTTGTTCTGATTACCTTTTCTTTACAATTGACATACGAAATAGTGATTAGATTGTTTTTTGATATTTCAAGGCTTATCATTTTCGCTAGAAAGGTATTCCATATCTGTATGAACTTTATTACTTTGTTCCTGAACGTGATTAGGTGGTTAGTGTTGAAATTAAGTTCATCGAGATACCTTTTTTATGGCTATGCTGTTAATCCCTGCTTAAATTAACTCTTTTTTGTATTTTCTGTCTTCCTAGTTAAATTTTTGTACCGTACACCTTCTGTGCTCTAAAGTGTTACTTATATTAGAACATCTTAATTTTATTGAGCTCTAATTTTTCTTTTTTCCTTGGCAAATCACAGTTCAAACTGCATACAATAAGGGAGTTATTAGTGTTGTAGATGTTTTTAAAATTTTCTTTGTCAGTGTCCTGCAGCATTAAAATTATTTTTAATTATGTTTTTTTCTTTGATGGCATTGGTCAATGGACTTTTACTGGCCTCTCCATATGTTTTCATTCTGATTTTTAAGTTTTTGGCGGCTGTTACAGGCAAATCTACTCTCACGGATTCTCTTGTGGCCGCTGCTGGTATCATTGCACAGGAAGTTGCTGGGGATGTCCGAATGACTGATACTCGCCAGGATGAAGCTGAACGAGGCATCACTATCAAGTCAACTGGCATCTCCCTTTACTATGAGATGCAAGATGAAGCCTTAAAGGGTTACAAGGGTGAGAGATCTGGAAATGAGTATCTTATCAATCTCATTGATTCGCCCGGGCACGTTGATTTCTCATCAGAGGTTACTGCTGCCTTGCGAATAACTGATGGCGCCCTAGTTGTTGTTGACTGTGTTGAGGGTGTCTGTGTCCAGACTGAAACTGTCCTTCGGCAAGCCCTAGGAGAAAGAATCAGGCCTGTTTTGACTGTTAACAAGATGGACAGGTGCTTCCTAGAGCTTCAGGTTGAAGGTGAAGAAGCTTACCAGACCTTTCAGCGCGTCATTGAGAATGCAAATGTCATCATGGCTACATATGAAGATCCTCTTCTTGGTGATGTTCAAGTCTACCCAGAGAAGGGAACAGTTGCTTTCTCGGCTGGGCTTCACGGTTGGGCATTTACCCTAACTAACTTTGCAAAAATGTATGCTTCGAAATTTGGAGTGGATGAGAATAAGATGATGGAGAGGCTGTGGGGCGAAAACTTTTTTGATCCAGCTACCAAGAAGTGGACGAGCAAGAACTCTGGATCCCCTACCTGCAAGCGTGGTTTCGTCCAGTTCTGTTATGAACCAATTAAGCAGATTATCTCCACTTGCATGAATGATCAGAAGGACAAATTATGGCCTATGTTGCAGAAACTTGGTGTTACGATGAAAGCTGAGGAGAAGGAACTTGTTGGGAAGACTTTGATGAAGCGTGTTATGCAGAATTGGCTACCTGCTAGTGATGCCCTTCTGGAAATGATGATCTTTCACCTCCCTTCTCCTTCCAAGGCTCAGAAGTATCGTGTTGAGAACCTTTATGAAGGTCCTCTCGACGATCAGTATGCTAATGCTATCAGAAATTGCGATCCGGAGGGTCCCCTGATGCTTTATGTTTCTAAGATGATTCCTGCATCAGATAAAGGCAGGTTCTTTGCTTTTGGTCGTGTTTTCTCTGGCAAGGTATCTACTGGTTTGAAGGTAAGAATTATGGGACCTAACTATGTGCCTGGCCAGAAGAAGGATCTGTACGTCAAGAGTGTCCAGAGAACAGTTATCTGGATGGGTAAGAAGCAGGAATCTGTTGAGGATGTGCCGTGTGGAAACACTGTTGCCATGGTTGGGCTCGACCAATTCATTACTAAGAATGCTACATTAACTAATGAGAAGGAAGTTGATGCCCATCCTATTAGAGCTATGAAGTTCTCCGTCTCTCCTGTGGTTCGTGTTGCTGTGAGCTGCAAGATTGCATCTGACCTACCAAAGCTTGTTGAAGGCTTGAAACGTCTCGCCAAATCTGATCCTATGGTGGTCTGTACAATTGAGGAGTCTGGTGAGCACATTGTTGCCGGAGCCGGGGAGCTTCATCTTGAGATTTGCTTGAAAGATTTGCAGGATGATTTCATGGGGGGTGCGGAGATTGTGATATCTGATCCAGTGGTCTCCTTCCGTGAAACTGTTCTTGAGAAGTCTTGTAGGACAGTGATGAGCAAGTCACCCAACAAGCACAATCGTCTCTACATGGAGGCACGGCCCATGGAAGATGGCCTTGCAGAGGCCATAGATGACGGTCGCATTGGCCCCCGTGATGATCCCAAAGTTCGCTCTAAGATTCTTTCAGAAGAATTTGGGTGGGACAAGGATCTCGCGAAGAAGATTTGGTGCTTTGGGCCTGAGACCACTGGACCAAACCTGGTCGTGGATATGTGCAAGGGTGTTCAGTATCTTAACGAAATCAAGGACTCTGTTGTTGCCGGGTTCCAGTGGGCTTCAAAGGAGGGTGCCCTTGCCGAGGAGAATATGCGTGGAATATGCTTCGAGGTCTGTGATGTGATACTGCATGCTGATGCCATTCATCGAGGAGGAGGGCAGATCATTCCCACAGCAAGGAGGGTCATATATGCAGCTCAATTGACTGCAAAGCCGAGGCTCTTGGAGCCTGTGTACCTTGTCGAGATCCAAGCTCCAGAGCAGGCACTTGGTGGCATCTATGGTGTTCTCAACCAGAAAAGAGGCCACGTGTTTGAAGAGGTCCAAAGGCCCGGGACTCCCCTCTACAACATCAAGGCCTACCTCCCTGTTATCGAGTCATTTGGTTTTTCGACCGCTCTGAGGGCTGCAACATCTGGGCAGGCCTTCCCCCAGTGCGTGTTTGATCATTGGGACATGATGTCTGCGGATCCGATGGAGCTGAATTCACAAGCAGGACAGCTCATTGCCGATATCCGCAAGAGGAAGGGTCTCAAGGAGCAGATGACCCCGCTCTCCGAATTTGAAGATAAGCTTTAAATTAACTCTCTTTGAACTCATTTCAGATCCTGTGTGGACCTTATTAGTGTTATTGTTTTTTATTTTCGAATTACATGTGCAGGAAGTTCCTGCAAGTCGGTTTTGTCATTCGTGTTTTAAGATACGTTATGTTAGTCTGCGTTATGAATTTATGCCAAACTTTGAAGGGGATGGATCTTTTAATGTCGAATATGATGAGAGATTATGTACTTTTTAATTTAATTTTGTTCCAGAGTACTTTGTTGTTACTCATGATGGATCATGTATTTTGTGATTTATTTCATGCTTTTGATCTTGAAAATGCTTCTTATGCTTGAGTGTAATGCATGATTCGAGCTGCTTGGTCCCAAACTATCAGGTTTTTTATGGTTTTTAACAGTCTTTTGGTGTTGTAGATTCATGCTCCCTCCCTCCCTCTTTCTTGAACAATTATTGTGTTCGACCGGCTAATAGGGACTGCCACCTCAGTATATTAGCCGGCCGAATGGTTTGGCCAAATTCTGATGAGTCATGTCGTAGCTGATTTGAAAACTCATACTCAAATGAATTACAAGCTTTTGGTCATGTAATTGTATGCCTTTTTCTGTAGTTGATCAACTAGAATTTCTATGTTTGATGATCAAGTCTAATAATTACTAGCGAGCAAGCTGTGCTTAATTGTATGCCATGCTGTTTTCTTTATGAAAGAAAAGTACTATTATATCGACCACAAAGCCAAACATGTCCCTCTAAAAATTCACTATTTGTTTCGATAGTTTCCATCTTGCTACGAACATTCAACTTTGATCAATTTACGTGATACGTTACATCCTCCTATCAGTGTTATGAAGAATCTGTTTTGCCCAAAATCGAACCATAACTCAGAGCGGGAGGGACGTGAGGTGAAATTGCCATGAAACAATCGAAAAGGTCGATTGCTGCAGGACGATGAGGTGTGGTTGGCGTTGGTGTTGGTCTCATGGCCTATGGGATGTAAGGAGCGAACGCGTAAAATATATGCTGGCACATATGGTAAGATTCCCCTGCATTCAAAATATGTTCGAGTTTGGATGGTTTTCGCCATCTCTTTGACTGGCTTTGGTTAGTCTCAATGAAATCTTTGATTAAAAAAGGAACTTTGGCAAAAGTAATATTCAATCTTAATAAAGCCAATCGTCGTATCTATGTCACATAAAAGATATAAAAGCTAATATGATAACTGTTTTAATTATAAGGGATTTTGATATAATTATCACCTTTTTTTATAAATAAAAGAAATTCATGAGGCAAGATTTTTTTTTTCTTTTTTCCTCCACTCGGCTTCCAATATTTCCCATGTAGCAACGTATTTGATTGAGCACAGCCGGCCCTTACTGCACGCCTACTCCTCATTCCACTCCCTTCTTTAAATTTTAATTTTTTAAAAATTTTAATTTAAATTTCTAAAATTGTAAAAGTGTTACAAGTTTAATTTCTCTTTTAAAAATTCACCATTTTTATTGATTTTTTTGATAAAAAATATAAAATTTAATTATTTTTTAATTAATTTGAATTATTTATGTATTATTTTTTAGATAATGGCATTACCTTAGTATTAAATTTAAATAAAAATATAAAAAGTATAAATATTAATCAATATTTTTATTGAAGATATTGTAAAATTCAGTGAAGAAAGATATATATTTCTCCTAATAAAAATCACCCATCGTAGTATAGTGCGTCAAGAAGTCAGTCGCACTTTTTACATTGCGTGATACATGTGTAAATTTACAATTTTCGAATGAAAGTAACATGTCAATGATATGTTCGATAACAAGATTAACGCGTGAGATGTCCTGAGATTTATAGGCTGTTTTTCGTCTCTTGATAGATCTTCTATTAGTATTCAACGATGGCTCTAGTATTCTTTTTGTTGTGCGTTATTGTTATTTCAAACTAATATTTGCTGAATCAAATCCTCCTTGTTGAACATGTAACTGTTGAGTATTGTAATGATGCACTGCTTTAAAAATTTTTAATAAATTCATCACTCTTTGAATTATTTATACATTTTGAAGGATCATTATACTTTTTTATTTTAATTTTTTCTTAAAATTTTAACAAAAAATTAAAATTTAATTTCTGTAATCTATTGGTAACTTTACACTAAAAATTTAAAATTTAAAAAAAATATTAATATAGAAAGCAAACAAAATTTGTTAAAAAAGCCTTATGAAATATTTATATAAGGCTAAGAGACTAAGTAAAAATATCTTTGAAACTCAAAAATAAAAGAAATTAAAAACATAAACTCAAATCTTAGGACATGTATTTATATAATTTATAAAATGTATTATGATATGTATGTACAACATACATACCACTAGAATCATTCAATATCTTATATATTTAATATCATATTTCTTATATTTAACTGAAGTTTATACATATTCCAAAAACTATTTATGGGCAATTATCCTGATAAGGCTCATAAAAAAATTTATCAAGAAAAAATATATTTTGTTTGTATGATACATGAACATATATTTAAATACCATTATATATATATATATACACTAAAAAATTTCAAAAATAAATATTTTATTGATGTATTGTAGATTAAAATAAATATTAATACACGAAAGGCATTGAGATACAAGCCAAAGGGACAATGAAATATTTTCAAGTTCTATAGCTTGCAAGCAAATATGAAATTGATAAATTAATATAAAAGATTTTAATTTCATGAAAAAACATTTCTTGAAGGTTTAAAATATATTGTATTTTTAATTCATTAATTTAAAAAATTAAAATTAAAATTATTAAAATTCAAAAATTTTAATGAAAAACGAAAACTGTTACTATGGAAATTTCTGAAATTATCAAAATCTTTCAATTTGCTACCGAAACCGTGTAAATAAATAGAAAAAAAAATAAATATTAATAATATTAATATAAATAAACAAATTATTGAAACATATATTTGTAAATAAAAATAAATAAAGTACTAAGGACACAAACGTCATTTCCCATAAGTGTGTTCGAAGACTATCGTGTGTCAACAGTGGCGGCTTGAATCAGTAGAAGACTTCACTGTTCAACGTTTTTTAAATTATAATATTAAAATATTTGATTCTTAATATAATCATCACATCAGTCTTTTTTTTATTATTAAAATTTATATAATTACTATTATACCCATTTCTTTCTCTTTTCTACCAAGCACGCGCGAGGCTGTGCGTTCAGCCACAACTGATAACTCTCGCACGCACCACGCGAGACAGCGGGAACGACTTCGGCCTGCTGCCCCTCGCGCATGCGCGCAACATGCTATTGACCGTGCCACGTCAGCATCTGCAAGCCTCGCAATACCTGCGAGGCGCAACGTCAGGGATGTCTACAGCGGCCAGCTGCGCGGCCTTACGCAGTGACTGTGAGAGCTGCCAACGCGCAGTGCACGCGAGAGGCGAGAGGGGGGAAAGGGGGAGAAGTATTATGATATTATAAAAAAATTAGAAAATGAGCTATTTGATAATTGTATTAAAAATTAGGGGCATCGATGTTATAATTTTGAAAATATAGACCTGTATTTTATTAAATTCGGAACTCAGAAATTTGAGTGTAATTTATTTATTTTTATATAACTACTCAAATTAGATTATATATATTGCAATAGTATTTCAATCATTGTTGCCGTCATTGACATTTATCTTCACTTCCACATATTTGCATTTCAATCTCTATATGAGTACTTTTTTATTACGTAAGAACTGAAATTAGCTTTTATGTAGTTAATATATGCTAAATAATCCTGAAATATACTATATATAATGATTTAAATATATTACATAAAAGTTTAATTTCAGCCCTATGTAAAAGTATACTCCTATTTTCAAAAAAAAAAAAAAATTCTTACGTATTATGACGAGGAGCCACACCGACTTCTCATTATTTCTCTTTCTACTTAATGTTAGGATCCTACAAACACACGCATTGCTTGCTTATTCATGCACCTAAACATCCCTACATACGACATCGTAGAATCTCAGCAATGAGGTGGTTAATATCCAATCAATAATAAGTGATTTATATAATACAAGTGCATCTATGATGCTCGTTAGAAAATTTTATAAATTTTGGGTATATTTGAAGATGAAAATAAAATTAAAAGAAGCTAAAATTAAGACCTTATCCTTCTTTGAAGGTGGTTGCAACTATGGGGATTGGAATATAATTGTCTCATAATTTCTCCTTTGATATAGCAGGGAAAAAAAGTTGGAAAACTCAAAAGGCATTTAGTTATTAGGAAGTGTGTAAAATTTGTAATAAAATTAAGTTTAATATTCGTATTTATATTAGATATGAAATAAAATTAATTTTTATAATTAAAATTTATATTGGGCCAAGAAAAAAACTCGAACCATACGAGCTAAAATTCCTTTGGAATGGCTGCCCTACCCGCCGGTCTATGAACATTCTGGTTGGTAGGTCGAGTTTGAGTCAATTTATTTATTAACTCAATCTATTTAAATTTGATCCAAACTCAAATTTTTTATTAAATGAGTTAAGCATCAAGTGAACTGATTCGCTAACTCATTTATTATAATTTTAGAGATATTATAATTTGATAAGTTCAATATTTTTTTTTGAACTAATGTAACAATAAAGTTTCATTAAAAATATAACAATAAAACTAAATTACGTAATACATATCAAATAATTAATATTAAAATAAATAATAAAATAAAAACATATTAATTTTGATAAAAAAAATATTATTCTTTTTTCTATTATTTTTTTATGTGTATTATACATTTAATTGTTCTAATACTAATCAAAGTAGTTTTAATATCTATTTTATTATTAAAAGCTTTTCTTTTCACACATTTTTTGTACATCATTATGATTAATCTCCCTACAAGTCTAATAATCTTCATTACGAAATATGAATATTGACTTGAATGTATAAAAACTAAATTGTATATAATATTGTGTGGAGATCAATTTATAGTTTACCAAATACAAATCCTAATATGTAGTAGGTGACTAGACCGACAATATCAGGTGCAGTGAGTCCCTCCTCACGCAAAAGTGTTGTGAATACTCTTTATGTCGATTGACTATCTAACTAGCCCCGTATATGAAGAAAATTTATTAGGGTAGACATGCAAATATATTATATGTAAAAGTGTTATGAGTACTCCCCATGTCGATTGACTATTTAATCAGCTCCCCATATGAAAAAAAATTATAAAGTGCAACACGTGAACACGTGTTTGCTCGCGAATAGCAACACGCCACAAAGCGTACTCAGGGCTTGCGCTTGACGACGAAGTGAATAGAATAGACGCCTGGACCATTTGGCCATGCCAATAGCGTGGCCTAACTGAACGGTCCCGCTTGGTCTGATCGGATGATTGAGCCAGGCCATCACTCCGCTCGCTTCAATGTCAGAGGTGGGCCTTGGCTGCGCCATGCGAGGATGGTATAATAGTTATTGGGGATGGGGAAAACATCACTGGGATGGAAGGGGACTGAAGATCTAGCCTTCAACCCAACGGATGGCTCCTGCATCATCAAGGCGAACATTCTGTACTAGATTCGAATGTGTCGAAAACCTTTATCGATAGTACCTTCTCTGTTCTTTTAGCATTGATTTCTAGAATCTTGATTAATTTCTTTGAAGCTTTGTTGAGCTTTAGAACTAATTTTCATATGATATGTTTTATCAAGCCATATTTTCTCAATTACTTGAGTGGTAAAGTTTTGTTCTTTCGTATTTTTCTATCCTACGTGTAGTTGCTTAAAAGAGCTTATTTAACTTTTAAAATTAAATAATGGAAAGTTGATCATGCAGATTGATTCAAACTGATATATTTTATGGGAATTTTTAATCCTAATTATTCAGATTTATATATTGACTTCACTTGCACATGCAAAAAAAAAAAAATTTCTTCAATTTTTTATTATTGGTAATTAGGTTATTAGCGGATTGCAATATTCATTATAAGATATATCCACCACTCATTATATATATATATATATATATATA
>JAEMOT010002609.1:135259-230168 GCA_019297695.1 Apostasia ramifera | reverse complement strand
TATATATATATATATATATGTTGACATGAGATGTAAAGGATCCCAAGAAATACTGAAAAAAAGAGAGAGTTCTGAGAGACGGCGGTGCGCAGAAGGATAAGCTTATCAGTTAAGCTTTAAGAAAGAGAAAAACACTCAGAGCAATACACAGAGATTTAAAGTGATTCAGGGAGGAAGTCCCCTACGCCCACCGGTCGATCAACGAAGAGTTTTCACTAAGGAAAAAAGGTAGCCGTGAGGGCTCGTACAATGCTTATGAGATTGAAAGAGGGAGAGAAAGAGAGCTCCTCAGTTGGGGCTCTAATATAATAGGAATGGGAGAATCCGGGAGGTTGCTTGCACTCTGGTCGCTCCTGTTCATCCTCTCCTCTTGGATCTGTCCAAAGGTATTTATAGGGGATGGACTATATAGCTTTGTCCTGATTTTCCGGAGAGCCATCATCCTCCTCGTACAGCTGCGGACCTCTCCGGTGACAGACAAGCGACGCTCAGAGCTCATCCATCATCTTTTCTCCGGGAAACCAGGGTGGAGCTATGCACGTCAACGGCTATAAAAACCACTGAACAGTCCTCCAGAAAAGAGACGAGATACAAGAAAAGAGGAGGAGAAAAAAGGATATACATACAGACAAACAAAACTCTCAAAGGTGGAGAATTTTTCGATTGTAACAGGACCCCAACTGAGGAGCTCCTTTCTTCTTCTTCTTCTTCTTCCTCTTCTACTCTTCTCAAAGCATTGTATAGCCTTCAGGGCTAGGCCTTTTTCCCATTAGTGAAACTTCTTCGCTGACCGACCGGTGGACGTAGGGGATTTCCTCCCTGAACCACCTTAAATCTCTGTGTGCTTTTCTGGTTGCTTCGGACTAAATCTTCTCCCTGAGCCTCTATCAACAGGTTCGCCCCCCTCTGCGCGTCGCCGTCTCCCGGAACTCTCTTTCTTTGGTGTTTCTTGGGATCCCCACATCCTACGTCAACAGTTAGTAAATCATTAAAATTATATTTTTACTCTTAATGGTATATATTTTTCTCTTCCTCAAACTACACTAAAGCGTTGATTTGTCCTAAAATCAATTCACGTCACGGATGTTTTCTTCTTTTGCCGCCACCTAAACATTAAGGTTTTAGGATTTTCACTCAAAATATATTTAAATATTCTTAAAATAATATGATGAACGGCTCAGATTTTTTGTAATATAATTATAGTTAGGTTATTAAAAAATTATGATTACTCATTATAATAGAAATAAATTAAAATATGTGCATGTAAGATTTTATAATATTTTGAGCGTACATAGCGTAATTAACTGAGAATGAATGAGTAAGACATAAATAAAACTAAATTGTATGATATGTAGGTAATTATTTTTTTTTTTATTGTAAACTATAAAAATTAGAAATAGAAAAATCAAGCAAATATATTTTACTTTTATTGATTAAGATAATTTTTATAAAAGAAAATACAGTGGTCTCTTTCAGGTTATCTTAAAACCACTGGCCCTAGACTAGGGGTGGCAAAATGGGTCGACGGGTCGGGTTCGGGTCGAACCCGAATTCGACCCGACCTGAATAGCCTCAACTCGAATCCGACCTATTTATTAAATGGGTCAAAACCCATGACCCGAACCCGACCGGATTAATAAATGGGTCGGGTTGGCGGGGTCGACCCGATTAATAAATGAGTCGGGTTGGCGGGGTCGACCTGACCCATTTATAGAGTATTTTTTGATAAATGCCCAATCCGAACCCTACCTGACCCTATTATGTCCAACCCGAATCTGACCCATTTAATAAATGATTCAAAATTCATGACCCATACCCAAAATTTACGAGTCGAATTAGGGTCGAATTCACGAGTCTGATCGTATATTGCCACCCCTACCCTAAACTAACAATCTAGAAGAGCTTACTTCAGCATTCATTGGGGCAGCTATTATTAGCTATTATTATTAACTGCAACAAAAGAAAAAAAAAACTTCCATCAGAAAAAAACAAAAACTAAAAGAAAAGAAAAAAAAAAAAAAAAAATTCACTGTCTCGAACGTAATAGCCAATCTCTCACGTGGGTAACGATGACTCCAGTCAACCCACGAACCTTCCCTACGCCCTACAAGTACTCGCCGCCAGAAGCCGTCACTCTGAGAGGCAAGTAAAATAATCACCGGCGACGGCCGAACTCCGGCGGTAGTCTTCGGCCATGGCGCCGAAACCTTCTTTCTCCCCGTCCTCCCTCCTCCTCATTCCCCTCTTTCTCCTCTTCTCCCCCAAATCTTTCTCCCAATCAGAGAACCAAATCCTCCTCAATATCAAGCAGGATTGGGGAGATCCCCCCGCTCTCAGCTCATGGCAAGCCGCCGGCGACCACTGCTCATGGCCGGAAATCAAGTGCTCCGGTGGATTCGTCGCCGAGATCCACCTCTCCAACGCCAACCTCTCTAAACCAATCCCTGCCTCCATCTGCAGCCTCAAGAACCTATCCTTCCTGGACGTCTCCTACAACATCATCCCCGGCCCATTCCCCACTGCTCTCTACAACTGCTCGTCTCTCCAGCACCTCGACATCTCCCAGAACTACTTCGTCGGCAAGCTCCCTGGCGACATTGACAAGATGCCCCCTGGCCTCACCGACCTGATCCTCACCGCCAACAACTTCTCTGGCGACATTCCCCCCTCCATTGGCCGTCTTCCGGCAATCAAGCAGCTCCACTTTGATTACAATCTGTTTGATGGCATAATCTCCAAGGAATTGGGGAATCTCTCCACCTTGGAATACCTCTGCCTCGCTGTCAACCCCTTCCCGCCTGCGAAAATTCCACTGGAGTTCGGCACCCTCAAAAGCTTGACTTACCTCTGGATGGCAAGAACAAATCTCGTAGGCGAGATCCCTGAAGCTCTCGGGAGGCTCTCGAATTTAGAGCACCTGGATCTCTCCGTGAATCGGCTGGTGGGGAAGATCCCTTTGGAGATTTGGATGTTGAAGCAGCTGAAAATCTTGTACCTGTATGCGAATAATCTCACAGGAGAGATCAGCGAGACAATCGCCGCCAGCGGCTTGGTAGAGATCGATGTTTCAAAGAACCAGCTCAGTGGATCCATCCCTGAAGCCATCGGCGAGCTGAAGAACCTTTCTGTACTATACTTGTACTTCAACAATCTCTGGGGCGAGATTCCAGCAAGCATCGGCCGCTTACCAAAGCTCACAGATGTCAAGCTCTTCAACAACAAGTTTGAAGGGGTTCTGCCCCCGGAAATTGGGAGGTATTCCATGTTGTGGAATCTTGAGGTCGATGACAACCTGATCAGCGGCAGGCTGCCGGAGTACCTCTGCGACGGCAAGGCATTGGTTAATCTAGTTGTTTTCAACAACAAGCTAAACGGCCAGATTCCAGAGTCTCTGGGCAGCTGCAACACATTGAAGTATCTCCAAATCCACAACAATGGGTTCTCTGGCGGATTCCCTGCCAGAATTTGGTCGGCAGCAAATCTCTCTGTCGTGATTGCTCTGAATAACTCTCTCACCGGAACTCTACCTGACGAACTCCCGCAGAATCTGACACGGTTGGATATCCAAAACAACCAATTTTCTGGCAATATACCGTCGTCCGCCCAACGGCTTTTGGTCTTTCTTGGTGACAATAACAATTTCTCCGGTGAGCTGCAGGCGAGCTTTTCCGATATGCCTCTTCTCCAGGTTCTATCTCTCAGCGGCAACCGGATCTCCGGCGAGATCCCCCCAAATATCGGATTAATGTTGAAGTTCCTCAACCAGCTTAATCTTAGAAGAAATCTCCTTTCTGGCAATATTCCATCAACCATCGGATTCATGCAGACGCTCAACGCTCTTGACCTTTCCGAAAATCATCTCTCCGGCGAGATACCTCCCCAGCTCGGCAACCTTAAGCTCAGCTACTTCAACGTTTCTTTCAACGATCTCTCCGGTGAGATCGCAGTCCCGCTACAGAATCAGGCCTATGATTACTTCTCAAATCCAAAGCTCTGTTCCTCCCAACCCATCCCCAACCTCCACACCTGCGGCAACAAATCAAACGGCTCCGATAAGCTCTCTAAAGGTCTTCTTGTCATGTTCATCATCCTTGGTGCCATCCTCCTCATCTCAGTTGTGGTTCTTGCGAGTTTCATATTACGACATCATATCCGGCGGAAGAACGGCAACAATGACTTGTCAGACTGTAAGCTGACCTCCTTCCACACGGTGGGTTTCAGCGAAGCTGGGATCATGCGGGGAATTACCGATGGAAATCTCATTGGAAGTGGCGGCTGTGGGAAGGTCTACCGGGTGGCGGTGGGGCCGGAGACAGTGGCGGTGAAGAAAATCTGGAATGCCCGTAAGCTGGATTCCAAGCTGGAGAAAGAGTTTCAGGCGGAAGTCGAGATCTTGGGCTCCATACGCCATGACAACATCGTGAAGCTCCTCTGCTGCATCTCTGGTGCTGATTCCAAGCTGCTTGTCTACGAGTACCTCGAAAACGGCAGCCTCGACCGCTGGCTCCACCGCCGGCGGCGGGATCCATCGGCCCCACCGCTTGACTGGCCGACAAGGCTGCAGATCGCCATCGGCGCTGCCAGGGGGCTCTGCTACATGCACCACCACAGCAAACCGCCGATCATCCATCGCGACGTGAAATCAAGCAACATACTTCTCGATCCAATGTTCAAGGCGAAGATTGCCGATTTCGGGCTGGCCCGAATATTGTCCCGTGGTGGCGAGCCGGAAAGCGTGTCTACGATTGCCGGATCATTCGGGTACATGGCGCCGGAGTGCGGGAAGCTGAGGAAGGTGAACGAGAAGGTGGACGTTTACAGCTTCGGGGTGGTGCTACTGGAGCTGGCAACGGGGCGGGAGGCCAGCGATGGCGGTGATGACGAGGACATCAATCTCTGTGACCGGGCATGGCGGCGGTACAAACAAGGAGGAGGAGCTGTGGCAGAGGCACTGGACGAGGATGTTGTTGGAGATTCGCCGGAGAATTTGGCTGGGGCGGAGATGGTGTTCACCTTGGGGCTTATATGCACCGGGTGGGATCCGGCCACCAGGCCGACGATGAAGGAGGTGCTGCAGGTGTTGCTGAAGTTGGAGCGGGCAAGGAATGGTAGTTGGGTCGATGGCCCCGACTGTGGCAGTGGCACTGGCAGTGGCGGGACTCTGCTGGATAATAAAAGCAAGAAAGGAAGCCGGAGGAAGATGATCGCAGAACTCATGGAGGAAAGTGATGACAGCGGACTTGCCCGCTACGCCGGCATTGATTCACTGATTTGATCGATGACCGCGAATTCCAGGCTTCGTCGCCGATGACGGCTCTGTTATTGGAGAATGAAGAACGGAAAGATCCACTACCGCATCATCAACAAAAAATAAGCTAGAATGGATTATCAACTAGAAATAAAGCCTGCAGGAATTACGAATTGCAAAGCTGACTGCAAAATAGACCGAAAATGAAAATGAAGAAAGAACACTGTACTGTACCATCAATTATTAGATAAAATTATTAGATCATGTTGTATTTGGATCTGTGTCAACATATCCAAAGTATACACGTGGAAGATTCGTATGAAGTGCACGCGTGGAAGATTCGTATGAAGTGCACGCGTGAAAGATTCGTATGAAGTGCACGCGTGGAAGATTCGTATGAAGTGCACACATGGGAAATTCAGCGGCACTCGCATATGGCACTTGGCAGATGCATGGCGAAGAGCCTACATCAAAAGACTGATGTCGAACTCCTCAAGTAGAATTGCCTAGACTCAGTCAATACAAATTAACGAATCCCATGCTGTTTTCAAGATGAATGGTCAGACTGTACAAATCGTGCAACCCATATGAGAAGAGCCTCCAGACTCTGAACCATCACCCATATCATGTCAGGGATAGAGACCATTTCTTTAATATGACAATCACAAGTCAGGTTTAAGTTATAAAAATTCTATTATAATAAAAAGTAAGAACCTCTTTTTAGAGCCAGGATCTCTCTCTCTCCACTAAATTTCAACCACCTTTTTGTAAATCAACTTTTTTTTAGTGGAATCCTTTTAAACTGCCGTGGTTTTCCCACTCAAATGATTTCCACGTAAAATTCTTCTCTCCAAATTATTTCTAACTTTCTAACATCAACAGATCAAAAAATATTAGAAAAAATTAATAAGTAAAATTACAAGAATTTTTAGTACCTAATTGTGGGATGTGCATATCATTTTTCACGAACAAATTATAATGAATCTTCATGCTAGACACAAGTGTAAAACCAAAAATACACATTTTACACCAAGGTACAATAATTGATAAAAAATTCTTTTTGATGGTGAACAGAGAATTAAGTTTGAAGAATACAAGATATTAAAAAAAAAAGTTTGAAGAATATGAGTAGAGAATCTTGTATGAAAAGATCCCAATATGCAGAGAAGCCGTGCAAAAGAGATAATAAAGACAAATCACAAAAATACCCAAGGTTACGTGTTCTGAAGGAAAATCTTGGTCCAACTACGGGTAGCAATATATGATTAGGCCTGTGAACCCGACCCAAACCCAAGCAGGAATTTTGAGTATGGGTCCTGAACTGACCCATTCATTAAATGAGTCAGGTTTGGGTTCGGGTTCATTATTGGGTCAAGTTGGATTCAGATTACTCATTTATCAAAATTTGTTCTATAAACGAGTCAAGCTGACGGGTTGACTTAACTCGTTTATTATTCGGGTTGAGTTTAGGTCACTGAATTTAACCTATTTTTGTAAATGAGTAGAATTTATGTTAACCCATTTTTGTAGCTTAACCCGTTTTGCCACCCCTAAGTCTAGCCAAGTAAAAAGATCCAAATGAAAGGGAGGGGGAGGTTACCAGAGGTGAGTACAAATGAATGTTAAAGCAAGAAAGAAACACTCTCCCTCCCAAGGCTTTCAATGGAGAGGAACAAAAAACATCAAATTTTAAAGAATTACATGGCATGCAGGATGTATTTTTTGTCCTTCAATGATAGAAAAAATCATCTATTTATAATTAAGAATGTGGGTGCCATTGATGGGTAATTGTCAGTGGATTCTCCAACTTCCAGTGAGTAACCATTCAAAATCTAGATGAGAAAGCGCCTAAAGGAGTTTAATGACCGGCCACAATTTGTAGAGCATGGGTGACTGGAAGCCGCTATGGGAAATAGGATGAAGGCGAGTGTTGTGATATAATACGCAGCGGAAAATTCGGATCGCCGGACATGTAGTTAGTCAAATAAATCGTGTCAGATAAGTATGAGAAATAATGATAATAAAAGAACGAAGCAACCACAAGAACACCAGAATTACGTGGTTCGGAGGTATTCCTCCTACATCCATGGAGAGAGCAGAGAGAGACTTTATTATGTAGAAAATCAGATAGAAAGAGAACTTTACACCAATCACCTGGTTCTCGATCTCAGACGGGATACAGAAATTGAATCTTTTCTTCTTTCAGATTAGACAATCCAATTGCTCCTTGAGCCTCAGATGATTGCCTCCAGATTCCTACGAAATCTTCTTCCTTTTTTAAGCAGGCGAGAGGGTGCTGAAGTAGCAGTTGTATAGCTGTTTTGGTTCACGCATCGGTAAGAAGCTTTGCGAGATTATGAGGTTGAAACCTTAGAAGAGCTAATACAATGTTTGAGGTTTGGAGGAGATCCCTAGTGTTAGGGTGTTGTAGGAAAACCCTGGGGATCAAAAGAATAAGGCTAGAAACCTAGGGAGAAAAGCATCGCAGCTTGGTGCTGATACTTTGAAGAGGGAGGACAAGACTTCCTAGGATCTTCCACTAGAAGTAAATTGACTCCAGATCTTATCATCATAATTCAAAGTGCCCCGGAGATTACAGCTTGACCCGAGCTAAATTAATCAAGGTTTTCAATTCAACATATCAGACATGGTTCAATATGATGCCAAATAGTTGGTCCCGATTAAATCATCATTTTCCTTCATAAACATCAACCCACTTATTAGGAAGGCCTGAATATTTCTTGTCAGCCCAACTAATCATTCACTATTTACAAAGCATAACAGTATCAGGGGTTCTATAAAAATTATTTTATGCTCCAAACTACCTCCAGTGTCGAAAGAGTTTTCTGAGTGTGCTGCTATGAATTCAACTCATCGGCAAAAAACATAGCTAGCAAACGCTGCAAGGTGGCTATCATCTTTGCCCAGTTCAAAGAGATCTCCACTAACAAACCCTGTTGAGGATTCAGCGAAGAATAGGATTAGTAACGACATCAACAGCATTAGCCGTAGCAAGGGGGGGAAATTTTGCCAATGATGATAAAAGGTTGAAGAGACGATCCGACTAGCCACTAGAGAAGCGTAAACCAGTTCAATTTCCTCTTCCAAGATGAGCATTGAAGTGATGAAATCTGGTGAGGCAGGAGGTTTTGGGTCTAAGATCGACTTAGGATTGATTAATTCCTCAAGTGATTTCTAGAAGCAACATTGGGCTTTTATTGATAGAATTATTGAATAAACTAAGGATGTGGCCGTGGACGCAAAGCCTTTGTTAGCGAGCAATCTGAAGAAGATTGTGAAACTCAGGCAATTATCTAATAAAAAAAGCATGAAAAAACCGCAATCGCATCATTTTTTGCCACATCATTGACCTTCTAGATTACGACAATGTCCCTCAGCCAAAGGTGTGCGTTATAAAAGATACAACCTCCTTGAGGCTGAAAGGTTCCCCTTAAGTCCAAGAAACTTCTTGATGAATTCATCGAAATCCCAAGTAAAATCGAGTGCACTTCGTTTGTCTTCATGTTATATAAGTTCACGTGAGAAGAGTGTTTTTACATTTACTTTTCTCTATTAACCAAAGTCAAAAGACAAATTTTTCATCTTTGAAGGGTTTTTTAAAAATTTCTACTTTTTCAACAAACTCGTCAAAATTCATGAGAACCAGCAATCCCTTCCCAGATTCTTGAGGATGACGCATGCTAGCAGAAGCAATCATGATTGTGCATATGGCGATGGTGCCGTAGATGTTAACTACTACATTTTCTTAGGTAAATTTCTAACAAGCCCTTGAGAGTGGATGTACATGTTATTTAAATGTCATTGTTATTCATCAATGGACATTTGTTTGATTCAATATTATGATATTAGAAAATATCAATGCTATCCAAAATTATTTTTATTTAGTTGAAAGTTATTGACATTATAATAACAAATTGAGAGTGTTATCTTGAGATGTCGCCCGATTTGGGATGACATCTAGATGTCAGCATGTAATAATATTTTTGTAATTAATTATAATGTTATTTAAAGATGTCATTAAATCAAATAATTACTTTCTAAAGATAACATAACATAACATTGAGATGAGACTGAACCAAACGCCCCCTTAAAATTATCAAGCTAAATCATCTATAATATGGATTCGAGCAATGCTATTTCTGAATCTGCTATCAAATGAGCCCAAAATTAGATATTTTAATTTTCATTCGGGTTTGATTAGAGTAAACTAAAATGTATTTGATTTCAACTTAATATGAAGTTTTTGCGTGAGATATTCAGTCATATGCCCAAAATTAGATGTTCATCATCCATTACCGTTGCTAAATTTTTTATATTATTTTATCATTAAAAGATTTATATTTTATGCGTATTGATATTCTAATATTTCTAATCTCCCATTTTATAACAATTATATATGTATATATATATATATATTATCTTTGATTTTGTGTGTGTATTAAAATTCTAGTTATACAATTATATGCTTCACAATTTTAAAATTTGATTTCAATTTCAGTTTTGCTCGTAAGTTAGAAATATTAATTTCAATAGTTTTTTTTTAAGAGTAAGTTCGATAGTTTTCAGCTCGGACAATTTTAACGTAATATATATTATAATTTTTTATTTTTTAAAAATTATTTTAAAAACGTAAGAGTTTGATGGTAGCAAAACTAGCAAGGTTCTGATTGGTTTTAATCGAAATCGGAAGGAAATTGATAAAATCGATCAATTTTAGCAAAATTTAAAACTATGATACACACCTGAATTAAATAGAAACAAAATTAGAGTTAATATTTCCAGCCCTGGGCCTGGAATGGATTCAGTAGAATCACAGATAACAAACTAAATTGCATTTGAGCATCTGAACCAGTCAGTTTAGCTAGTTTGTTTGGCTAAATTAAAATTAAATTGATTAATTTTAATCAAGTTAAAATTAATCACTAAAGCTAATTTGAAATGTTTTAAAAAAGATAAAATATAAAAAAATAGTAGGATTGGATGACATTCTAATAGATGTTTAGAAGTACTTGGGAGATGAATGAGTTTCTTTGCTCAGTAGAATATTTTATACGATTTTAAAGACTAAAAGTGTGACGACCGTGGCTGAAGAGTGTGGAGAGTGATCGTCAGGTGATGTCATAAGAGAAAGGAATCACAGAGGCAAAGTGCGGCTCCTGACAGACTTTTTGGCCGAATAATGAGTGGTGAGAGAGACATAAGAATGAATCGTCCTACATCGAAAAGGAAGGGAGATCCTGAGTTGTATAACTAGATAACGTGATCTCAAATGGTAGAGACGCTTTTTGGGGCAAAGCCGTGAGGCTAATGATAGAAAACTCCGTAGTTAAGTGTGCTTGGGCTAGAGCAACAGTGGGATGGGTGATCTCCTGGGAAGTGCTCAAATCACACAGTTTTCTTAAAATCCAAGCGGATAATACCTCTATATTGAGATCACGGGATGTTACAATATGGTATCAGAGTCAATCTCCCGCAGTACGATGTGATTCGAGAACGAATTAGGCGGAAGGTGGTGAGCCTGTGATGCCCGTGGCCGAACATCACTTAATTTATAAGGATGACTCTGCTAAATCGTCTCAACCCTGTCCCTGTGTTTGATTTGCACCTGTAAAAAAATAGATTAGAGTCATTAGTTGACTCAGTAGGTGAATTAGATCCAACATGCTTAATGAAATAATCACACACATCATAGTCATAGTAAAAATATATCAAAACTTTATTTGAATCTTTTATCACATTCTCGGGCCCTGTTTCTCAGTCAACCATAGTCACACTACCACATCCACGGTGACCCACCCATGGTCACCACGAGGTCGTCATCTCAACCAGATAACCTTTCGTAGGTTATCTCGGATGCCGTCGCACCCAAATCCATAGGTACCTCATCACAACAAGTGGTCACCTTTGGTGATTGTCATCACCCCGGATAGTCGGAAACTACCATTGGATGTCGTTACATCAATATCATCATCATCCAGCTCGAACCGTAGTGAGTATGATTGCGAAGAGAAACAAATTAACTTTTCCTTCACACATTATATATATCAATCTCATTATATCATCATATAAATATATTACAAAATTCAACATCAATTGATTACATTTGTCGTATAGCTCAATCGAACTTAAAGCATTTTAATTAATCCATCACAATCAATCATCATATTTCAAAACAGAGTCAATCAGTAAATAAATCATCCAATCATGAAGAACACATAATAATCACAGAGCACACAATATTTACTCAAAATATAATATTTTATTTTTGATAAATAAATTTATAAATATATTAGAGTAGATCCACCTACCTCTTAAGCTGATTGATAATCTATCTTTCACGTGTATGACATGAAAAATAATAATACAAATAAATTAAAATTTATTTTTTTTTGTTAATTTCAACTCATATATATATATATATATATTTATGTCAAATATTATAAATCTCTCTAAACAAATATAATTTTGACTGAATCTATTTTATGAGTTTTGATAAAAAAAAATTTATAACTATTTATCAAATTTATATTTTACACCTAATAAATTAACTATTATTATACACAAATCAAATTTATAAAATAATTTCTCACCTTTTTAATCTTCTCTTTCTCCTCCTTCCCTTTCTTCCTCTTCTCCTCCTCCTTCCCTTTCTTCCTCTGCCTCCTCACAGGCCACGGCAGAGGCACGGCAAAGAACAGAAAATGGCAGAAGCTTGGAGAAGAAGCTCTGTTCTTATGCAATTATTTTGATAATTGCATTTTGGTCTCTATAGTTTCATCTTCTTATACATAAGTTTAAAATTATTATTTTTTGATCCAATTTTTCTCATATAAAACCTGAATATTACACTAATGATGAAAAACTCTATAGCTAAGTGTGCTTGGGCTGGAGCAGCACTGAGATGGGTGACCTCCTAGGAAGTGCTCAAGTCATGTAATTTTTCTAAAGCCAAAGCGGATAATACCTCTACATTGAGATCACGAGATGTTACAAAAAGAATATCAAATGAATAGAGAAAGAATATTTTGGTACCTATCTATAAGAATAAAAGTGATGTACAAAATTGTACCAATTATAGAATAATTAAATCAATGAGTCATACTTTAAAACTCTAGGGTAGAATAATCGAACATAAGTTATGCCATGTTATTAAGGTATCAAAAAATCAGTTTTATTTTATGTTAAGTAAATCTACTATGAACGCTATTTAGGGGTGTGCAAACTATGGTTTAAACCGAAAAATCGAACCGAATCGTTTAAATTTAACGATTTGGTTTGGTTTAGAATTTAGCGGTTTGGTGATGGTTTGATATTTTGAATATTTCGGTTAATTGGTTTGGGTTCGGTTTCACATGTTTAGAAACCAAACCGACTGAATTAACCGAATAACCCACGTATTTTGAGATTTTATTAAAGAATTTCTCCGGTGGTTATATTACTTTCAAGATTTTATTAAAGAATTTCATGATCAATATTAATGTTCAGGTTAGAGTTTGAAGAATTGCTAGGTAGGTTGAAAGAAGATTCGCATCAGTTTCATAGTATGGGCCTTTTTGATTTTGTGAGTATTTTTATGAAGCTTAATTATGTATCAATTTTAATGTATTGATAATATTTTCAGACTTTTAGTGATGTATATTTAGACCAATTGAGTAATGATAGTAACAATGGTCATATGTGGAGACATTATATTATAGTAGTTTTACAGTATTGACTTTGAATCTATTGAAGTGAATTAGTGATAGTATATATTTAATAGTATATATTTGATATTTTATTTTAGTAATGCGATAACTCTTATTTTAGTGATACAATTGAGTTATTAAGTTAAATTACTTATTGTGCTAAATTACTCTTATATTAAAATTATTATTTAGATATTAATATAACGATATTTAATATTATTATAAAAAGATTAAGACAAGTTTTAAGATAAAAAAATATGGTTTTAACCAAACCAAACCAAACCGAACCGATATTTATTTGGTTGGTTTGGTTTGGTTTATAATGTAATTTGGTTGGTTTGGTTTCACTAAATTTAAAATCGAATCCAATCATTTTTTTTGGTTTGGTCACCAAACCAACCACTTAAACCGAATGCCCACCCCTAACGCTATTTATTTATTGAAAAGTTTAATGAAAAGTTTAAGAAGAGAAAGAAAAATATATATTTAGTCTTTATTGATTTGGAAAAAGTATATGATAAAGTTTCAAGGAAAGTACTTTGGAGAGTTTTAAAAAAAAAAGGATTTGCACTACTTATATTCAAGTTATTAAAGACAGATATAAAGGAGGTATTACCAGTGTTCAGGCACGAGGAGGTTTAATTAAGAATTTTTCATTACAGTTGGATTCCATCAAAGCTCATCTTTAAGTTCGTATCTTTTTGATTTGATTATAAAAGTCCTAACTAAATATATTCAAAGATCTTAGTATATGCTCTTCGTAGATTATATTATCCTTATTGATAAAACTAAAGAGAGAGTTAGAGTGAAACTCAAAGTTTTGAAAAATATTTTAGAATCTAAGTTTTCATCTTAGCAGATCAAAAATTAAATATATGAGTACATATTTATTTAAGAAAGAAGTACTTATATTGGTGATATGATAATTGGAGATCAAATTTTCAAGAAGAGTAAGCTTTTCAGATATCTTAGATCAATCATATAAAATGATAGTAAAATAAATAATAACGTTATTAGCAGAATTCAAGCAAAATAAATAAAATATAGAAATACTTTCGGTGTATTGTATAATAAAAAAAGAATTATCTAAACTTAAGAGTAAATTTTATAAAACTGTAGTAAGATAATATACAGTGTTAAACTCTAGCCTGTAAAGAAAAAATATATAAATAAAATAAATATTACAGAAATAAAAATACTAAGGTGAATGTGTGGACATATACAAAAAGATAAAATAAAAAATGAGTATATTCGTGAGAAAGTTAGTGTTGCACTAATTAAGGATAAATTTAGAGAAAATCGGCTTAGATAATTTGGACATATAAATCGTAAGCCGATTGAAACTCCAGCTAAAAAATTTGAGTAATTGGATGTTGCCCACATATAAATAGAATGAGGAAGACCAAAGAAAACATGACAAGAAAATATAATGAATGATCTTACTCACTTAGACTTAAATAAGAATTTGTCAATTGATAAGCGCAATAAAAATAAAGAATTCATATAATTGACCCGACATAGTAAGATTAAGATTTAGTTATTGTTGTTGTTGTAATTTTAATTAGGTATATCATATTATATATAAAATTTAATATTAAAAATTAATTATATTTCATATTATACACATAATTAAAATAAAAAAAAATTAATTTATTTTATATCCTACATATATATCAAAATAATAATTAATTTATATCATATTAATTTTATTTGATATATTCATAACTTTTAATAAAAGATATTTTTATTTAAATTTAGTTTGATCTTATTAAAATTAATCTCTACAGATTTAAAAATTAGATCATCTATTTAAACCAAACTTTTTGAAACATTCTACATTACTATTTTCTTAAATTTTTTTTATGCAAGTTATTGAGGTTTCTAGTTCATTTCAATTAAATTTATGTAGATGATTTTAATTAATAATATAATAATTTTAACTGTATATTGAGTAAACTATTTTTATTTCTCCATATTATCTCTCAAAAAAAAAGCAAGTTTTGCCGGAAGAAATGAGGGAAGGCGAAAGGGAAAAGAGAAGAACACAGGAGGGCAACATAGTTAGCTTAAATAAATCGAGCATAACTCAAAATTAATTTTTTTTTTATTTCTAATAAAATTTTAATCTCAGTGGACTAAATATTTTAATTGTAAGTAGAACTTCAAGTTAAATCAAATTTAATAATATACATATTTTGTAATTAATTATTTATTATATATATTATGTATATTAATATGTAATACTATAAATTTATTTATTCTTATTACGTGCATATTTATAATTTGCTTTTTGTTCATTAAATATCAATATATATTTATATAAATAAAATTTATATAATTTAAAAATGTTTAAATATATATATATATAATTGCACTTATATTGAATTGATTTTAAATTAAATGAACATAGTCAAGGTTAAGTTTTGAATGAATTTTGATTTTCAAATAAAATTACTGATGGGGAGAGTGAGAAAGAAAAAATGGCATAAAATAATTTAAAGAAAAAAAAAAGAAAAGAAAATATGGGTGAAAGGACGATTTGGAATCTTTGATACTGTAAATTAATTGGGGAATAATTTTACAGGATGAGCTGCATGAAATTATTGAGCAACTTCAGGCACTCATGTCAAACTATTTAAATGTTTGAAAGTAAAGTGGAGTCTCAGGGACCATTTTGTAATTTAGCCTTAAATTATTTTTTTTTGCTGGACCCAAGTATAATTTTCTGAGCAAGTGATAAGATTTCTATAATTTACTTATAGTTACATTTTAGTTCACAAATTTTAAAGTTCTTTACAAATGTCTTAAATATTTTTTGATATTATTTAATTAAAATATTAGAATTTTAAATTAATACTAAAAAGTAGAGCAAAATAAAGCCCGGATAAGTTTTTATTATTTTAATTAGAGATTTAAGTAAAAAATTTTAAAAAATATATGCCAAAGTATAATTATAGATATATTATAAGTAAAAAAATATTATATTATGGTACACATTTAATATTTAAATCTTAAATATTATATAAATTTTATAACTCATATCATAAATGTGTGATAAATATCTAAGCAAAATTATAATTTTTATGTAGTTTTTATGATTAATATTTAATATTAAATATATAAAATGAATAGATTTTGATGATAAATATTTAATTGACTCAATAATACGTATATAAAATAAAAAATACATATATATATATATTTATCAAAAATACATATATATATTTTTTGAGGGTGAGTTGGGAGTCTTGGGAGTAGCTTGAGCGTTGCGAATGCCGAAGATTTCTCCTTCCGTCCCTCGCGAAGCTCTGCGTCCTCCGTTTTCTCTCGCTACCATTTATGGATTAGTAAACGTCCACTTTCTCTCACCATCGAAGGAAAATTCAAACTCTCCGCGCTCTCTCTCTCTCTCTCTCTCATATCTCGTCAGCGTATAGCAGCTCATCTCTCTCTGGTTCTGCCTGAGAACGACAGGCCCTTTTCAGAGAGGACACGGAGATTGCAGGCTTGCAGCAGAGAAGAAAACTTCGCTTCGGAGAAGCGGCTAAAGAGCAGAGTAAGCTCCTTTTTTTCCTTGATCTTCACACAAAGTCGTCTTGCTCGGGAAAAAGAACTGCCAGTTGCGAACCCATTCATGGCAAACAGATAGCGACCAGTTCTCTCTTCTTCTATAAGATAACGCCCTCCGTAATTTCCATTTTGCTCTTCTTATGTAGAAGAATCCAAGTTTTCTTATTCAGAGGTTCTTCCTTCTTTCTCTGTTCTCCATCTTCTCTGCTTGAAATTGTATTAGTAGAGTAGAAGAGTATCTAGATTCTTGAGCAGTTCTCTTACTCTGTTCCTCAATTCCTCTGTTTCCACCAGTAAACAATGGGTCGGGCGACAAAATGGCTACGGAGCTTGTTGGGCGGCAAAAGGGAAAGAAGAGAACACAAGGATGAAGCCGCTGCTGCCGCGTCCATCTCCACTGAAAACGGAAGGGAAAAGAAGAGGTGGAGCTTCAAGTCTGGAAGGGATTCCGGCAATACCGCCGGCAGGTTTCTGGAAGAGAACATGGATGTGGAGTTGCTGCAGACGTTGTACGCTGAAACGGATAAGAAACAGAGCAATCACGCCTTGGCAGTGGCAGCAGCAACCGCTGCTGCGGCAAACGCGGCAGTGACGGCTGCTCAGGCAGCGGTGGCAGTCGTGCAACTCACAAGCCGCGGCCGGAGCAACATGCCCGGCATCGTCGCCGTGCAGGAGCGGCTGGCGGCCATAAAAATCCAGAAAGTTTTTAGGGGTTATCTGGTAAGCTTGTTCTCAATTTTCGATTACCCAAATCCTCTCTTCCCCTAAATCCATGGATCTCTGCTTTCTTATCAGGCGAAAAAAGCTCGGAGAGCTCTGAAAGCTCTTGTGAAGCTGCAGGCTCTAGCTCGCGGTTACCTTGTTCGAAAGCAAGCGGCCGACATTTTTCACAGAATGCAAGCTCTCATCAGAGCTCAGGCTACTATTCGTGCGCAGAGATCCAGAGCCCTTTTCCTTGAACACATTGTTATGAGTCATTTCATCAAACACCTGATGTGCATCATGAAAGAATCATTTCTTCTAACCCTTCTTCTACCTCTGATGTCAGGAAAGATTCAGTGAAGCCGGTGGCGACAAGACAGCAATGTTCCTCAGCCAGCAGCCGTCGACAAGCCTCGACAGCACAAGCACGAAGATCATCGAAATCGACATCTGCCGACCCAAATCGAGATCCTCCACCGAAGTCGGCGATGAAGCTTTCCCCAATTCGATTTCCGGTCAATTTCCGGCGAGGATCTCAATTCCCGACTGCCCTGATTTCAACGACTACCATTGGAGTTTCCCTGCTGGAAAATGCCGCTGCTCATCCACAGCCCAGAACACGCCACGTTACCTAAACCACGGCAGCGGCCCCGCCCCGCGAACTCCCGCGAAGAGCGCCGTTGGCGTCTCCGGAGACGTCATGCTCCGGCGATCTGTCAATTCGGCTCACAGCCCTAATTACATGGTGAAAACCCAGTCGTTCGAGGCGAAGGTGCGTTCGCAGAGCACGCCGAAACAGAGGGCAGAAGCCATGAGGTCGAGGAAGCGGATCCCGCTCGGTGATGTGCTGGAGGTGAAGCAAGCGAGAGCCAGCCTCAGCGGAATTGGAATGAAGAGAGCGCCGCTGCTGCCGGCGGCGGCGGCGGCGGCGGCGGCGGCTGCCAGGCGGGACGGGTCCTTAGAGCTGAGTCGGGAGACGGAGAGGGATTTCCACTTGCAGAGCCAGTGGTGACCCGGGTTACAGATATGAGATCTGAAGGATATTTTTGTAAATGGTCTGAATGATTCAGAACCGTAAAAGGTTATATTTGTAATTCTAAAAGAAATTTGAATGTTTCTGCAATGTTTGAGGTTAAGTGTAGACGGTTTGTGGGATCCGGGATTAGCGGATCGGTAAAGATTTGACCGATGAATTGCAGTCAACTTGTGCTCTGTCCGTTTGGCTCATGGTCCAGCTTGACAATTTTTTTATTTAAAATAATAAAAATTAATCATATATCATATCTTATATAAATTTTAGTAATTTTTTACTTTCATGCCACATAAATTCCAACATATACACTATAAATTTACATTATGAGATAAATTATTTTTAAAGTAAAATAAAAAAAAATTTCAAACCAATTTAGCTTTGTTTTCTACGTGAGTTTGCCTCATTAAAATTCAAATCTTTTGAATTTAAATTAATTATTGAGTTAAATGAAACCATAATTTTAACTTTATTTTAAAATTTAAGATAAATTGCATCTAAATTTTTTAAGTCAGAAGTGCATTGTAAACTGATCTTAAACTTTTAAAAAAACTCAATTTTGATTTATAAAAATATAAAAGCACTGATATTTAATCCCATTTAAGATGTAATTGTTAATTATTTACTATTATGATATAAGAATATTCACAATTCAATCTTTCGGGGTTTTTAGAATATAATTTTGAATATTAATATTAATATTTTAAAATTTTAAAAATTTAAACGAGAAAAACAAGAAATTAAAGAAAGTTTTTAAAAAAAGTAAAATAAAAGGGTATAATAGTCTTATGTAAATCATTTAAACTAATAAAAAATTAATGTCAAATTGTACGTTACCTATTAAAAAAGCTCGAATTTCACTTTGAGTCGATTTTAAAAACTGTTTATCAACTATTTACTTATTAGTAAACAAATGCATTTTTTGTAGTTATAGAACTATTTTGACTCGAAATTATTTAAGGCTTGGGTTGAGCTAAGCTAAAGAATTGTGAGTGGGTGAACGCTCATTTGCTTGAGCCGTTCTGAATATGAATATCACAGACTCAATAAATTTCGTGCTCAACACAGATATTAGATTCGATAATAAAAATTATCAACCAACAACGACAACAAGTTCAAAACATGAACGATTGCCGGCATCATATAGTTCTACAATTCCTTATAAAGCTTTTATTTTTGTAACGTTTCACGCATATAAAAAAAATAAATAGTGTAACAAATTTTTAATACGTATATTTGGAGGACACTACTTAAGTTATTTTGAACTTTTAAATTTTGGTGAAAGAACTGGAGGGACAAATGTTATCCATAAATTGACTTTCAATTTAAAAGAGGAGTTTTTTTTATTATTCAATTTAAAAGAGCAAAAAAAAAGTCAGAAATGAGATATTATCAAGAGGTAAATTATCAATTTTTTGATATGTTTAATGTACGTAAATTTATAATTAAGATTAAGCATGAAAATAAAAAAGAACAACCGCTATTTGTTTTAAATTTTTTATATTTTATTTAAGAATTAATTAATAAAAAATTTCTATAATTAATTCCTAATTATTATTTATTTCATAATTTTTAAAAATTTATTAAAAAAATTTTATTTTAAAATTATTATAATACTAAAAATTTCTATAAATTATAATTATTACATAATAGGTCTTTATTGATAATTTTAGTCTAGTAAATATTCTGTTCTAAATTTTTAAGAATTTTATTTTTATTTATCTCTTTTTCTAAATTTTTAAATTTAACATTCAGAAAATTTCATATATACTATTAATTAAACTGTACAATTTTTAAAAATTATGAACTAAATAATAATTACAAGTTAACTCTACGAAACTTTCAATAATTAACCCTTTATTAATTTCAATTTCATTTTTTCACATATTTATTATATGCTTGCTATAAAATTAAAGGAATATGCAAATAAAATGATTTAGACATTCAACATGAATTTTTTTTTTTTTGTAATTTTCAGCTAATTATTAACATGAGAAACTGAAAGAAACCGCCCCTATTTTGTTTGAATTTGTGCCATTGATCTGTTGCATTAAAAACCTCAATATTTTAATTAAAAGAAATCAATCTCCTAATTTAATCCAATATTTCTCAGAGCAATGTATTAAAATCAAGCTGAAAAACTAATCTACCCCTAAAAAATACGGTTCAACTACGAGATGTCATACTAGTTTTTCAATTTAAAAAATGTATAACTAAAATGGTAGCATTTAGATATTATTTTTAAAAGACGATTTAATTATTTTTTATAATATCATTTAAATGAATTATTCAACTAAACAATAAAAATTTATAAATAACATAATATATAATATTAAAATAATATTAAATTAAATATTCTTTAAATTTTATGGTATTTTATTGATTAAGATTAAACAAATTGTACAATACGAAACAACCATCAGACTCAAAGACTTGAATAAAATAAATATTTAAAATTCATTCAGTTTTGAGTTGTCTCAAAATCACTTTAAAATCTTTAATTTATATTATAAGCAAAACCTTTGGCTCAAAATTGATTTTACTCCAATTTTGAGTTAATCTTGGGCTGCTTCAAATATGATTTGAAAATATACGAAATTATATAGGAATAATTACCTACATGCCACATAATTTAATTTTATTTATGTCTTACCTAATTATTCTTAGTTAATTATGCTATGCACATTCAAAATATTACAAAATCTTACATCTATACATTTGAGTTAAAACTTAATCAAAATCTATTTAAAAAAAAATATTCTGTTAGTAAATCATTAAAATTATATTTTTATTCTTAATGGTACATATTTTTTCTCTTCCTCAATACCACACTAAAGCATTGATTTATCCTAAAATTAATTCACATTGCGGATGTCTTCTTCCTTTGCCGTCATCTAAACATTAAGATTTTAAGATTTTTACTTAAAATATATTTAAATATTCTTAAAATAATATGATAAATGATCCAGATTTTTTGTAATCTAACTATAATTAGGTTATTGAAAAATTATGATTACTCATTATAATAAAAATAAGTTAAAATGTGTATATATAAGATTTTATAATATTTTGAGTGTACATAGTATAATTAATCAAGAATGAATGGATAAGGCATAAATAAAAACTAAATTGTGTGGCATGTAGATAATTTTAATATATTATAATTATACAAAATATATTTTATTTAAATTATTGTTATTCAGTTTTTTTTAATCTGCTTTATTAAGTTGGTTTGATGACCCAGTGAAGGAACACAGGATATTCAAAATTTATTTTCCACAAAATCAGCGATGAAATTCTCTTACTTGGTTCGAGGTATTTTTTAGCATAACATAAATTTTAATTATAAAAATTAATTTTATTGCACAACTAACACAATACAAATCATAAAATCAATTTTATTTCACATATAATACACTTTTTAATATTAAAATAAAATTCTTTAATATTAAATTTTAAAAATAATTATTTTTTTTCTTGTCAAGAAAAAACTTGAACCAAACGTGGTCTCTAAAATGCAAAATATGTAGCCATGTTTTTTGGAATCTATTAGCTTTGAATTGAATTAGTTCATTCAATTTTAATTTTTGGACCAATTTTTAGTCAAATCGAGCTCAAAATTTTTGATTTCAAGTTTGGCCAAACAACAATCCTCAACCAAAGTACTAGTTTTTTGAGACATTTACATACATAACACTTCATATTACCATATTTACATATTAAATATTTTTTTTTAAATTACACTCCACACACTTTTTCTAAAACTGCAGTATAATTTTTTAAAAATGAGTGTGATACCAATAATTATGATAATATGAAGTGTTATGTACGTAATTATCCTTTTTTTTTTTTTTTACTTCAACCAAAGTGCCATTTACTTTACAAGCAATTGGCCATTGTTTTCATCAAACAGGACTATTGAATTGTCACAAATGCAATAATAATAATTAATTAATTGATATAATAATAAAATAAAGGCAGATAAAAAAAAAGCAGCAATAACTTCATGATCGCAAACTGATGCTCAAAAAATGGAACAAAATGATGTATATATATTTTTGATAATCAATATAGTAATATTTTAGAAAGAGGCAGAAGCAAAGCAGGCAAAAGGATGAGTTAGAGGCCTTGGTCAATGAGATAGTCGCCGAGCCTCTCAACGACCATATTGCATTGACCAGGAGTCATCGGCTCATCGTAGATCCCAATTACAAGAGCTTGGCTGGTCTTTTTAACGGTAACGCCACCAGAGCCCTGTAATCAACAAGACGATGAGCGTCTCTGTTCCTTAGCTAAATTAATTTTAATCAGAATAAAATAAAATAAAATTCATTTTTAACATATATAATATAAAATATAATTAATTATTATTTTAATATATATATATATATACATAATATGAAATAAATTAATTTTTATTTTAAAATATATATCAATATGATGCATAATTAAATTTGAAATTTCAAAGCTCTCTCTATAGTACGTCATGTATGAGATTAAAGTTACTTAACTTTAAAGTAATAAACACATTTAAAACTCATATTTTACTCAAATATCACGTGATGTTTTAACTAAAGTGAAATTGAGTAAACTTGATTTCCTGCCTTATAACTTAAAATAATCCACATTAATGAAATTGACTTACAATATCGACAATATATATATATATATATTATGAATAATATACCGTTCAGAGTTTGTGAAAAAATAAACTACGTCACATACATAAACCCCTAATCTATATGTTACATATGCATCTCAAATTGAAATGGACCCCCTCAATCTCAACTTAGCGTCGATCATAAATTCAAGAAAATATTTTTTTATTTTATAAAAACATAAATCAATTAGGAGAATATCATTATCAAATATTGAGTAATAAATGGTTAGGAGATTATAACGAATGAATGATGTGATAATTGTTAAATTTTTGGTTACCAATTGATCTAAAAACTAAGACTTGCAAAAGTAATTTTATATTTTATCACGTAATATTATACAAAAGTTTATCTGCTTTATACTACAGAACTGAGCATAATTATTTTTCTTAAAATCATAAACTAGGCTTAAATGGAGGTCATAAAAAATTAAATTTGAGACTTTTTAGTTATGATATTATGTTAAATCTCTGATTGCCAACTAATTTAAAAGCTTAAGTTTGTATGTTATGGCTCATGAATGATTTTAGATTTTAACAAGAACAAATAAAATGATTATCGATTGAGCATTATATAGAAAATGAAGATAATTAATTAATGGTCTTCATAATAATGGAACAACTTATGAATAGCATTTAACAAGGTGTTAGAAGTGTCCAATCAGCCCGTTATCCTGTCCAAACTCTAAACTACGAGGTGTAGCACAGACTCCTCGAGAGGGTCTCCAATTCGGTCAGCGCTACTGCACGACTTATTCTCAAAAACCATCTTGCTTCCTAATCTCCCTCTCTTTACATTTCTAATTGTTTATCACAGTGAATAATCTATCAACCATTGTTCCATGAGGTATCTCTAATTTGGAGTGAATCTTGTTAAATCCATGTGAATGTTGCTTTTGTGCTTTAATTTCTATTCGCATTGACTACTACTTAAAAATGTGTTTCTTCTGTTATGGAACTGTGCATGTGAATGCAGCAATAAGCTGCCCCTACAAACTGTGCTTCATTAAGGATGTTTAAGGATCTAAAAATCATGATTAATGCAAAATGCAGGGATGCTATAGCAGGGAAATAAGCCTTTAAGCCACCATTGAAAGTGTCATAAATATGCTTTTGATTAGCAGACAAAGAAAAATATAAATTAGAGGAAAAGAAAGTGAGTAGTTACCTTCTTTCCACGTATAACAGAACCAGCCTCTCCCTGGATAACCATATATTTGTTTGGTCCAAAAAATAAGCCCGTAGGAGCAAGGGAACCTGGTTCATTAAAGTCGTGCATAATAGCCGCTATTTCCTGGGCCTTGAACTGTAGAGAGAGAGGGAGAAAATAAAAAAGATTTTTAACGATTTTTCAGCAAACAAAGAGAGAGATTATAAGCAAAAATAAAGTTTTAAGTGTTATGGAAACAAATAAGTTTTTCGTTATAACAGTTGGTTAGATCCGACAAAACACATGAGAGAAGCAGGACATATGTTTCATACGCCTGAAGTTACATAGACATGTTTAATATTATGAAGCTAGCTAGGCCAAAGGTCGAAACAGCCAACCTTAGAAAGGAGTCCCAAAGGAGGTATATGTCATAACTAATATTGGCAAAATACGAGAGAAATAATCTGAGCTATTACATATAGCATCGCAATTACTTTGCATGACCACTTGAGCAATAATAGGACAAGCCCAGTGACGACGCGTCCGGGGTAAGAGGTTGTATGTGATAACTCCTATAAAAGTCTCAAATTTAGGAAGTACATCAAAGATGTTGGATATATATGTTAATTTGATAAAAACAGTACATGTAAATATATTTTAAAACAGTAAGATTCATTAGGTCAAAGGAGTTGATATCTATAGTTGGCCATGCTATTACATAATATGATTAGAACCTCATGATCCTGTATTTTTGAGATTTTGGTAATTTAAAACCTTAGACAAATCACTTTCCAAAAAACAAAAGCCCTTAAGCAAATCCCATGTCAAAGAAAAGAAATTTGATATCAAGAAATCTCTGAAAAGATATTGAATATATACGAGAACACATTCTAACTATGTTAAACGTGTTTTAAAATATGCAACCCTTCGCCCAAAATGAACAATATTTAAAAAGATGGGTTGTTATATTTTCATAATTGACAATAGTCTGTAATTAGTAATATAAAATACCTTAATGGTTGTTTGGAAAATATCCAAACTATGACAAAGCAAGGGTTAAAAAGCTGAAGAGACGTATTATAGCTATTTGTTTAAACTACAAGTTACAAACAATAAAGGGAGGGGAATGAGAAAATGGCTAAAGGAACTAGGATTTCTGTACGTTGATGCGGGACGGAAAAAAATGTCAATAATATTTTATATTTATATTCAGCAAAATTGATTAGCAAATTATTTTAATTAAGAGAAAATTATTTTCTAAATAAATTATATGATAAATAAGATTTTTGAATCCCGTAAATTAAGATATTTTACAATTAAAATTAAACTAGATCGTATGATAAATAAAAATTTATTAATTTAGATTAGGGCGTCAACTAAATTCAATAAATCAGATCTGAGATTCAGGAATTTAGGGCAGATGTCTTATAGTTAAATCCAACAGTAATTGACACACAAAGAAATATCGGGTCACACAATTAGAGCCAAATAAATAATCCAAGTCAAGCGAATAATTTGTGTTGAAATCAAATAATCAGCTTAGTTGCGTTCGGAAAAGAATTTACCAACGATTTGAATCGGAGAAGAGTCACTGACGATAATTAATTGATCTGATCGAGTACGGGGCGACGCGCGGACAAAGCGCAAACGACGCGCGGGAGCGAGCACAGGCGGGCGCGCGGGCGGGCGCAGCCGGCGAGTTTTTTTCATAATTGTTTTTGTCATAATTTGTATTTTTATTTCTCATTTCTCAAATAATTTTTATGATTAAATATCAATGAGAATATTATCAGGAAAATAATTTTAGTTTTAAATGAAAGTAATTTAAAAATATTAAAAAGAGATATTTAAATTCATTTCCTGTTTAAATTAGAGCTACTTCTATAATTATATGCCTCATCCAATTACCCAATTGTTTATTCATAAAAATCATTTGAATGATGGTATACAAATTCAACAATATGAACACAATATAATGTCAGCTATATAAATTTTATTCAAATATGATTTCATCTATGACATACAAATTCAACCATCCAAAATACATTTGAATACAATTTAACTTATGAATTTGATCTCTGCGTTGAAATAATGTCAGTTATGTAAATTATATTCACATATGTTTTCATTTGTCATACAAATTCAACTACATAAATATTCTAATGTAAATTAACCTACGGAATTTGATCTCTACTATGAAATTTAAATTGTTCTAAATATGATTTTTACTATGAAATTTAAAAACATATTCAAATACAATTTTACGCGCAATTCCCATTTCTTGATTAATTATTATTTATATATAAATTTAATTGAGACATAAATGTCTTATATTAATTCCCAAGTTTAATGTTTTAAAAGAATATATGTCCGAGAAATTAATAGCAATGACTACGATTATATGTAGTATTTGCGTTTGCAGAAATGTGATTGTTATCGAACACTATTTCCACCCATATTCTACATCACATGCTCATGCCTCCTATCCACGCATCGTCACCCATTCGTACTGCACGAAAAGTGTGGGTGCGTGCCGCACAACATAAAGGCCTCGTTTGGTTAGATTTTTTTTTTAAACAAAAGAAAAAAATATTTATTTTTTAAATTTAATGGGAGAAAATTTTATTTTAATATTAAAAAGTGTATGAAATGTGAAATACTTTAAATTCTAATATTCGTATTTACATTAAATGTGAAATAAAGTTAATTTTTATAGTTGAAATTTGTGTTGGATAAAAAATTACCTTAAACTAAACGAGGCCAGAATGTCTCCATCCTTTCTTATTCCACAGTTAATATTTAAACAAGGATGTCCTAACTATGATAACTATCTAATTAATATATATACCCAGCAGAACGAAGAAAGATGGCTCAATATAATCCTTCTATGAAGGGATTTTGACACCCGTTGACAACTTATTGAAGGATGCCATAGTGCAAAAAATGAAATAACAAAACATCTGCCAATACTCTTCTTATTATGTAATAAATTTATGACATAATCAACTACTAATGAAAGGGCAATTAGATGGATCATCTAGAATATGAACCAACCATTGAAAGGGAATCTAGATCGATCATCCAGAGTACTAATCAGATTTGGATCATCTAGAATACTAATTGGAGTGGATCATTTGGCTAAGAGAGGCAAGAAGATGGATTGCTGATCTGCTATCTGAGCTGAAAAATTGCTTGAATCCAGAATTTTTATCATCGTGCTCATTCACAAAACGAATCAGGAAAATCCACGATGAATCCAAATATCGAAGAACATATCCTGACGCATTTCAATCAAAAGCAAATCGCGCGACAACGATCCATTTCCCGCTTCAGGCAGATCGGATTGTGAAATCAAGCAATAACAGAGCAACCTAGTCAACAAATAATCAAAGAAACCTAGCAACATACTACAGATGAACAAGCCGACATGCTTCAATCAAAAGCAGCTCACTAAACACGAAATCCATTTCATCAAACAAAATAACAACCAAATCGGCCGGCGGCACGCCGGACCTAGGAAGATGCCGTACCTGAGGAAAGGAAGAGCTCTGTGCCCAGACGCTGCCGTCGTGGCCGATGATCGCCGCCGCCGTGAGGTGGCGGCCTTCGATCTCGCACATCAGATGCTCGTCGACGTAAGCTTGCCAAGACATTTTCGCTCTCTTCCCTGCTGCCCTCCTCTTTCTCGTCTTCTCTCTTTAATTTGAATTTTGAGGAGTGAAATTTATACGGAGGAAAGATCGGATCTCTGTTGCCTTTCGCCACTCATAATTTTGGTTAGTTTGTGCCCTTCACGTCCGCCTTTGCATTAGGAGGGTCATTTCTATTTATAGTTTCCGTAAATTTCAATTTATTTAGGCAGGAGGAATATTTACTTATAAATCTAAACCTTTGAATATTATTCAAACATCATACTCTTCATATAATTAAATTTGGACTATGTATTTCAAATAAATTATAATATTTAAAAGTTTGAGTGATATTTATATATATAATATTTTTGAAATAAGTGTACTTTAGTTAGAACTGTTAATATTTTTATAATTTAAAGCATTTTATTAGTTCTATTAAGAACTTAAATGTAATATGCATATATCTAGGTCCCTGAAATTAGGATAATATAATGCAAATTCATGTTTTACAAATAAATGTGTCCCTAACTTTTAAAAAATTACATTATAAATCTTTCATTTGAAAACATAAATAAAAAATATAAATTTACAATTTTGTCATTTCATCTCTCTCCTTCTTAGTCTCTCGCTTTGTCACTGGTCAACTAGTCATTAGAGTCTATTGTTTAGATAACAATATAAAGAATTATAAGATTGCTATTTTAAAATAAAATCTAGATGTCGAGAAATTTTTGTGTGCATCGATGCACGGTTCACATACCCAATCAATGTGCACCACATTAGAACGTGAGATCCACTTAAATCCATGTGACGTGCACTGATTGATATGTGCACCATGAACTGGTGCATATAAAAATTTTTCATGTCACCCAAAAATGTAATGGAGAGATGCAAGTTAGAATTTGGATTGATTTTCTATTATCATTTTTAATATAATAATATTATGTCAAACAAATAATAATTTAGAAATAATATAAATATCTAGATGATATTGACATTTAATATGAATATCTAAGTAGCAATGAACCAAATGTTTCTTCAACTTCATTGCTTAGCTGTAAATGAGTTAAGCTACTTAACTCTAAGCTTTCTCGGTGATATCTAGATGGTATTGATATTTTACTTAACTCTAAATTGTAAGCTATTTCATAGTTCAATTTGGGTTTGATTTGGCTTTGAGTACAGTTATTATTGTTATTTGGCAACAGATTAAAGATGTGACTCTAGACTTTATATTATGTGCTAAGGAATTTAAACTCTCTAAATTATGACCATTATGATACAAATCTAGTAGATTTTAAATAAAATATTTATCATACATATTTATTTAAAAAAATTAATTTAATAATAATAGTATTAAAATAAGATCAATAAAACATAAAAAATATTTTTATTTAGTGAAATTTATGTCATTTAACTAAACTATAAAAGCACAATTATAAGCCATAAAAATAATAGCAGTACTTATGAGAAAAATAAAATAAAATTATTAATTTTTTCATAATATTATAGGTTAATTATATTAATAGAAGAAAATTAAATTGTTTCTAAGTATATAAATAATTAAAAATTCAATTTATCTACTGCAGAAATGATAAATTTAATAGTTATTGATTATTATATTGATTATTATGTTCGGTTTTGAAAATTTTAGACTCGGAACCGAACAGATCCGACTTAAAGCTAAATTGAATCGATCAATTCATATATGATGCAATTCTCAGTTTTTTAAATATTTTTGCACATCCCTGGTATCTTTTAGAAGTGCTGAGGAGGAGCCTAGGAGGAGTTCCACTGCTAAGTCCTTTCACGATGACGAAAATCTGAAGTCAAAAATCCTTTGTGTAGTTTTTCTTCGACAACCTGCATCATCTGCAGCATAAACTTGACAGCATGCTTGTCATTTGATCCATGAAACTTATTGCAGTTGAGATTTGTCATGGATGTCAAGTAACGCAAGCTCAATACCAAGGGTTCTCTCCTTGTGATGATTAGGATAGTATTATGCATTGTTAGGTGTGAGCTGAGATTTTTTGAAATGTGAGATTGAAGGGTAATGTTCATCGGAACGAGTGACTCCTCGATGCAGAAGCTCGATCACATTCACAATGTGAAGATTTTCGATACAAGATAGTAGCTTGCATGGCAATTCGGTTCCCATGCTCCTGCTACCTAATAAAAGACAGACCTGAATGGCTTCGCATAGTTCTACTCTTTTTGTTCAGATCACTTGGTTGAATTCTTTTTTTTTTTTTTCATAGAAATAAAACGCCTTTGAGTGCTTGTTAGCCATGGCTCTGTTGTAACCTGTAGATCTTCTGCAATAAAATGCTTGATTATGTGATCAACCGGCTACAGAGACAGATTGAAAAGCATTTAGTGAAGCAGCTGGAGCTTGATCGAATTGGTCTGAACTCGCAAGCAAATATTTCTTTTTCAAGTTAAGTTTGTTTTTGATTTAATAAAGATGTAGTCAAATTTGAAAAAGTCGAGTGAGTTTTGAGTTTCAACATTACTGTACATGAGTCATCAGAAATTATATTGACTTCAGCTCATTATGGAGATTATAATGGTTCTATTTGATGAAGGTTAGAGCTATAGGATAACATTTTTTTTATTTTTTTTTTATACATCATAATTTTTTTCACCTCACTTGAAAATTATAATTGTAGCATGGTTCAAATTTGAGACTCTTGATACCCAGGCAAGTTCCTTCCTTGCTGAGCTTGAAAAAAACACGGGATAAGCTTAATTCTCAATACACGACAATGTGTGCTGAGACTAATACAAGATGAAAAACTTGAGCACAGTTGGAATGAAATTGTTTTCTTTTTTGTCTGGAATTGAATTTGGATCAAAAATTTTGAGCTGATTGGCGACAGGAAGATTTCCTTTACAAAGATAACACAGTAGTTTGATATGCTGTCACTGCAAAGCTTTCAGCTAATCCAGCTGCATCCCGGCAATTTTTTCAATCCTTTTCTTGTCAGCATCATCCTCAGTTTTTCCACATCATTCCACCTCCCCTGCTCTGCATACAGATTCGACAGTGCAACCAAAGGACTCGAGCTTTTCGGTTTCAATTTTGACAACCTTTCAGCCACTAAAATGCCGAGTTCGGCATCACAGTAACACCCACAAGCACCAAGAAGAGAAGCATACATCGATAGCGAAGGCTCGGGAATTTCCCGCATCAGATCCCAAGCTTCGTTCAGTTTTCCAGCTCGAGCCAACAAATCAACAATGCAATTGAATTGTTCAGGCGTGGGTCTGAGACCGTAGTCTATTATCATCATCTTAATCATCTTGAATCCAGCCTGAACCGTTCCACCATGGCTACAAGCAGATAGAGCTGAAAGGAAAGTAGCAGAATTTGGCATGACTCCTTGCTCCAGCATCATTCTGAATACTTCAAGTGCTAATTCATGCTTCCCATTCCTTCCATAACCCGAAATCATCGAATTCCATATTGCCGGGTCCTCTATTCTCCTTTCAATCGCATTAAACACCTTACAAGCATGAAGAGTATCCCCACATTTCATGTACATACTGATTAATGCAGTTTGAAAGATGTCATCTTGATAGTTTTCTCCAGTTCTAATTGCATGGCAATGAATCTCTTGACCATGTTTTAGATCAGATATTGACGAGCAGACGTTAAGTAGACTTGTCATGCATTTTAAGCCTGGATGTGTTATTCTCTCTAATTGCATTTTTGAGAAATATTCAAATGATTCCACGATAAAACCACCACGAGAAAAACCACTGATCATAATATTCCATGTGCCTGCATCAGGAGCAATTCCTTCTGACCTTAAACAGGCAAACGTTTCGACTGCACAGTCGACGAATCCATGAGAAAACAATCCCGATAACATTGAATTCCAGGTGACCATATTCTTATCCTTCATCTGAGCAAAGATTCTACAAGCCCATTGCAATAATCCACATTTAGAATACATATCTATAAGTTTTGTTCTGAATGTAACATCAGAATAAGCTTCTGATTTCAATGAGTAGCAGTGAATCTGCTTGCCTAGAGCTAAAGCAGCAAGTTTCGAACATACAGAGAGAATGGAAAGCAAAGTTGACAAATTGGGCTTCAGCCTCATCTCTCTAAACAGATTCAGAGCAGTAAAAAAACACTGATTTTGTAACAAACCTGAAATCATTGCATTGTAGAAGACGACCTTCCTTTGTTCGACCATTTGAAAAGCGTTTACAGCTGATTCAACATCCAGACAATTCAAATACATGGTGATAAGCGATGTGGAAACGTAGCCATCTAATTCATACCCGGTTTTTACTGAGAGACAATGAAACTGTGATCCATGATTCACTACTCGGCATGCCGGCAGGATGCTGGCAATCGATACCGAATTCGGGCGGATTCCTTGTGATTCCAGGAGCTTGAACATCTGAAACGACACATCGAAGTCCCCGGTCTTCGAGAAGCCGGAGATGATTGCATTAAAAGAAGGAAGAGTTGGTTGAGGAATTTCAACAAACACCTTGACGGCATCTGTGGGAAGACGGAGATTCATGTAAGCATCCATGAGAGCTGTGGCTGTGTATCTTTCGAGCAGGAATCCTATCTTCAGAACGTGGGTATGCAGCTGTAGAGTCTCCTGGAGGCATTGGAGATTCGCGCAGGATTTGAAGATGAAGGGGAAGGTGAAGGCGTCGGCTAGAATGGAAGCTGCGTGGTTTCGGGAGTACAGGGAGAGGGCTTCTCTGTAGTAGCCGTTAGAAACTAACTTTTGAAAGTTCGTTACCATAAGGGTGAGAGATTTCATGCGAATGCAATGGTGCACGATGAAGTTCCTCAACTGATCTTGGGTACATAACCTATATATGTGTAGACTTTAGTATATTAAAATAACTTAATTTAATTTTAAATAGACATATCGCATCATATAGTTAATTTATTTCACATCTTTCACATATATTAAAATAATAACTAATTTATATCATATTTCTCACATATCTTAATATAATAATTAATTTTATTTCACATTATTCATAATTTTTAATAAAAAATATCTTTATCTAAAATTAATTTTAATCTAATTAAAAATTAAATTTTACAAACAAACTGACTCTTAGTATTAAAAAGAAATTTTATACGTACATTTACTTACAAATAGATTTACTATTCTATGCAAAAACTATAAACTAATTCTTTTTTTTCAATTTTTTTAGAAGACTAAAACGAAATTTTAAAAAAACTTGAATGATGGCATGGAACTGTGTAGCTATACCAGCTCGATTCTAATCCTATGTGAAATCGCGTATCCTATTGCCCACACGGCCTCTTTTATCTTTCACAATGGTATATCTCAATAGAAAATACGAATCTATTTTATCTTTGTCAAGACCGTGATACTACCTTAAAGAATTATTTTAGAATACAAAACACAATTGTTAAAAAATATTCATTATAGCCCTTTATAGCATTGTCAAAATAATGTGAAATAATGAAAAATATAAAAAAATATCTTTATAAGATTTTATTTTCGTCAAAACCGTGAACACAATCTTGTATTGTCAAAAATTTAATTATTATTATTATAAAAAAATTTATAGGATTATCAATCTAAAGCAACATCTAAACATCTAAAAATTAGTGATATCTAATATCACTTTAATTAAAATATAAAAAGATAAGATTAAATTAATTTTCTACAATTATTTTTTATATAATAATATTTAATTAAATAAACTATATTTTAAGTAACACAAATAAATAGACAACATTAAACCAAGGGATCCTTAATTAATCATTTTATTCAGATTGGAGGATTTGAAGTCTCCAATGATCATATAAGAAGAATTCAAAGTCCAAGAAAAAAATTCACTTATAAGAAATGTTTTGTTTAACGTTATATTATTAAATATCAATATTTTCTAAATATTAATATTATTTTTAATTTATTATTTATTTAATCTAATATTATTATATTAAAAATAATAATAATAAATAAATAAACACCATTTCTCATTACTAAAATTTAATGTTAATATCTAGCTTTTGATGACATCAAATTATTATTTTAAAGTAATATTTTTATAATTTTTATAATATAATTTAAATATATTATTACAGACCACAAATGGTATTTATTGAATTACCTTAACATGAAAACATTTCGTCCAACGAGAAAATTTTTTGCAAAGTTAAAATTACACAAAAATAAATTTTTTATATTTCAAATTTAAGTTTAATTTTTAAAGGTAAATTTATCTAATATTTATTTATATATCATCCTCAAATTAAACGAAAAATCATAATTCATCTACCTATCAACTGGAATCATTCATCAAAGATAAAACTTACATGCATATTCATTTTCGGAAGTTTACAGCAGATTTAATTCATCCAAAAATACAAATCAACAAACTGCATTGAAAAAATTTAAGAAGAAAAACTGAATATTAGAAAATTAATTTAATTTTTATAACAGATTTAAAAACCAAAAAACTGCATTGACGAAAATCTGAAATTTATAATATCCGTTTTTATAATAGATTTTCACACATCATAATACTAAAATATTAGAAAATTAATTTAATTTTATATCAAATAAATCTGTTATAAAAATTATTCATTTATTGAAAAAATTTAAGAAGAAAAAGGAAAACCTAAATTTAATTTTTATTAATTTAGAAAAAACTTAAAATAAAATTTCAAGAAAAATACACTGAAAAATTTTAGAAAAAAAAAATTATTGAATTTTACCCGTATACAAAAGGGAAATCAAAGAAAACATGATAACTATAAAAAATGATCTTACTTAGACCTAAATAAAAATTTAATAATTAATAGAGCACAATGAAAACAACGAACTTATGTAGCCGACCCTACTTAGTGAGATTAAGGCTTGGTTGTTGTTGTTGTAATTGTAGGAGCTAGTAGAGTCATGAACAAACTTATTCAGCTCTCTTTATAGCATCGATTCGGCAATCTTAACGATCATGTTCTGAGTTACATTCACACAAATTTCCGACATTCTCTATGCTATTAACAAACGTAGTATGCAAAAGTGGTATTCTCAAACCGAATGTTGGATAAATGAAAATCTTTGAAATAAATGACAAAAATTTGAAGCATATTATAACCACAGATAAACATTATAGAAACTGTTGAAAATTACAGAAACTGCTGCTCATAGAAAAGTCCACTCAAAAAGACTAATGCCAACCGTTCATTTTTGTTATTGATAAATACTTCACCTGCCCCACTCCAGTTCAGCCCCGGACCTTGAACTTGTGAAGTTGTTTCTGCTGGAATCCTCCGGCTTAATTGTATCCGCGAATGCATGCCAACCCAAAAGGTATGGCAGGATGAACTGCATGATGGAAATGAGAAATGAGAAATGAGAGATGAGACCGGGTTTATAGAAATTTAATGAAAAGATGAAGATGCTCTAAATGCTTGCATTTGTCGAAGCACTTAATCATTAGAATGGCACTTGCGTTCTAAAATTGATAACAAATTCAATTGCTTCCGATGTAAAATGGGAAAGGAGAAAGTAAAACGTGGAAGAGAAAAGTAGAAAGCCGTACGACAAAATACAAACTAATGGGACATTATAGAGATTGCACAACGGAAAAGGAAATACTATGAACCTGAAAAAACAGCGAAATTGAGATGCACTCTCCAGAATAAACAACTTTCAAAATCATGACACGGGAAAACAAAAAAAGAAAGGAACTGAACTCTCTCGAACTGTAATATTCAAAGTAGAAACCAATTTGCTACATTTCCCTTGCACCTAAAGTAAATATGATGAAAATCACACTTATTCATGTTGTGCAGGTGAGGAGGAGCCGGGCCAGCAAACTCTGCCCCAGTTGTAGGCCAGGAGAACACAAGAGAATCAGCTTTGAAAGTCATGGTATGAATCATTGGTATCTTCCAAGCTTATAATCTCATAGAAAATCTATGGGCTGTGCACCACCACCAGAATCATTTCTTCAGTCAAGTAATTTTGCATCTAATTGTATTAAATCCCCCCAAGAACTAATAAACAGGACCTAAAACATACATTGAAAGCTGAATTCAAAATGATCAGTTCAGATTTAGCAATGGGAATGTAGATGCTCTCATCCACGTTCATAAGACGGTTTTGGACACCTACAAGATTAAACGAATTCATCAAAAAGATGCACCATAACCGAATTTGGTACTAAATAACAGCAAGCAGGAACAATGAACAAATAACAGTACAATATTGAACTAAGGAGGCATTTGGTTTAATGCTATCTTGATGTTATGTAATATTATCTAGATGTCTCAACATTTAAATGTCATTTTTTAATTGATAATTTCATAAGTTTTGTAAAGTTATCCACAAATGTTTCCCTAATAACATAATATGGCATACCATCAAAGTAATATTGAATCAAACGCCTCCTAAACATGTTAACAATTCTTTCAGTTCACTTAAAAATTCTTACTACACAAAGGTCTGGCAAAGAGTTAGGTTTGAGCGAACTTGGATTAACCCAAACTTGGGCTCAATCCATTTTTACTTGAATAGAAATTAAATAAATATACTAAATAGTAGGATGATGATAGGAGCAGTAGGCATGAATAAGGAAGCTGCCAAGGGTGGGCTAGAGGAGCATCAGCACAGAGCACTCAAGGGTAGGTACACGAGGACCAGGAGGGGATGGGAAAGTTTATAAAAGAGGTTTTCTATGTTAAATAAAATAATATAAAAATATCTTGTATCATTATGTTATAGTTATTATACTATCAAATAATATTTTTTTGGCGATAAATCGATTTCAAAATACTGGCTTTGGCTCAATACAATTTCATCTGATGAGAATGACACGAAAATCAATTAAAAATCACTCAATTCGATCTCGATTTAAGTAAAAATTCAAATTATCTCGAAGGTTTTCGATAATTTTTGGAAGCTCTACGAGACCCCATCAGTTCGGAAATCTATATTACAAGTGCGGTAAATTCATTAGCAATTTTGTTTGTCATTTTAGATTTCTGAATTAGTAATATCATGCACAAAAATGATGAGGGGGAAGTCTACTTTAAAGAAAACAAGGTGCCCAATGTAATAATATTCATAATTATGACAAGTGAACGCAAGCACTCAAAAATAAAACAGTCAAGAATTTCAGAAAAATACTGAGATTAAAGAAGTGCCCATTGCCGTCCGGAAGAGGTTCCACTTTTAGAAACTTTCTGACTTTCCCTTCCTCACTGTCAAAGAGACACTACACCGAATAACATATCGTAGAATACACATAAAATAGACACCAACTAGGTACTACAAAAAAAATTGATAGAAAAAAATTCAGAAATGCAGGAATGAAACTCATTCTCACAAAAATCATTAGAACAAACAAGCATTTTTCACCTATTTGACCCAATAATCAACTGCAAATAATTAATAGAAAGGCATGATCACAACTGAAAAGACAACCCAACTTACATCAAACTTTTAACAAATGCTCTTAGCAGTGACTTCAAAAGTTATTCTTGGGCTTTGACATTAACATCAAACTTTTAACAATTGCTTTTAGCAGTGATTTTAAGAGTTATTCTTGGGCTTCGACACTATAACACTCCGGAATTGATGCAATCTGAATAATACAACAGTTATGAACATCAAACATTTAAACAATTATGCATCCGGAGAAGCAAAATGTGTTTAAAAAGTGTCACATCATCGGTCCTACAAATCATTGCATCCGTAAACTACAACTTCATGCCTAGGTATGATGAACAAGAAGCTTAATTTGGAAAGCCAGCCCAGTTCTCAATGAAGAGGAACAAGCACAAAAAGTTACTAGGAAAGCTAATGCAGCACTGAACAAGTTAGAAACAACAAGGTTTGAACATATTTTCACTTTCCTTGAACGAACAAAATGAGCATTGCTCAATAAATATTGAACTAGATGTTACAAAGCGACTACTATTAGTCTATTAACATTCATCATCAAAAAGCTTATATGAAGCAGAGCACAAAAGCAAGTATTACCATCTAACAATAATGGCGAATCTTTATAATATACCTTTTTCCTTTAAAAGGATCATGAAAGAACTCACACGCATCCTTTGCACCAAGACCCATCAATGTTCCAATCTCACCAACAGATAAGGAAAAGACCTATGTATAAAAGTTGGACAAACAAAAATAAATTTTCTTTCTTTACATAAGCTTTTAAGCACGCAGTCACTTAAAATTGCAGATATCTAACCACAAGCATCACAATTTGTGAATGGGATCATAAATGCTTAAGGCAAAAACAAGTGGAAAAGAAGTGTTCATGAAATCGATGCTAAAAAGCCAATGTCTCGCATAAATCAACAGGGTCATACATATTACCTGACAATAAAGCCTTAGAATTGTCGTTTAACTAAAAGCAAGAATAGAACTTTGATTGACTTATAATGCCTTCTATAAAAATAGATAAACAAAAGTCATCTGCAAAGAAATTGGCATGAAATTGTGTCAACATCAAAATACGCAGATAACCATTTAAGGATTAAAGAGATTAAAGATATCCAAGAAGGCAAATTCTGAGAATTAAATAATAAATAATTAGCATCAATTGGAGCAATTGTTCCTGCAAAACACCAGAGTGGTTTATGAGTAGATCATGAAAATGGGCTACTCCATACATTGAATTTAAAGAATTACGGAACAATCTCATTTTGTGGTTGACAATCTTTGACCAACCTAGGTGGGAATCTTAGAGAGGACGGAGGGAGGGGGGGGGGAGGGAAGCCAGAGAAGGTGATTGACAACTAGTGAAAGAAGGCGGCGGAACATAATAAAACTCATTGCCCAACTTGAGCTGGTGGGCAGAATTTTAGGGAAGCAAAGGAGGCTAGCAGAAGAGTTGTGTCCTAGTCAGCAAGCCGGAGAGATGGGGACCATGATGACCTTGCTGGCATTCATAAAGAGCCGTGTTACTGAAATAGTGGTGGAGGAAGTTCATCCCTCAAACCCAAAAGATTTGGCAGGAGAGTTGAAGCAGCAGGTTGCTCGGAACAATGCCAATTGAAGCAGCAAACTGCCCGGAACAAAGCCAGTTAGAGCAGGTCAGTTTGCCCGAGGAGTTGGAAGATGTAGAGCTGGTTAAAAACTTGTTGGGTGAAGAGGAAGATAAAGAACTTAAGGAAAATCCATTGGAGGAAAGGAGGAGGTAGATTAAGACATAAGTATTGAACAACTGTATTTCAAAGAGGATGGCTTGAAGGATTTGAAGTTGAAACAATGCATTCCTACCGCTTCACTGAAAGCTGTTGCATTGGAGGATAAAGGTGGTGCACAGACAGTGATGAAGGAAGATGGACCTCAATCTCAGCAAAAGCTCCCTAAGCCTACTAACACTAACTGTCTATTGGGGGTGGAAGGCTTGCTTTCAAACCATTTGGGTGGTGTGATCTCTCACCATCCTATAGTTTTTTTTTTGTGTGATAATTAACTTTATTTTATATCTTACACATATACTAATAAAATTTCACATCATAATATGAAATAAATTTCTTTCTCTTTAGCTCCTATACTCCTACCACGCCTCTCAAGTGAGACGACACAAAAGTGACAACAAACTTGCTTGCTAGATGTCGAAACCATAGTAGAGCCAAGAATTTAGTTAATAATCTGCACGTGAGAAAGAATGTGGAATCGGTCATTATGAGGGGATTTGACACTCTAATACCACATTGGGGTTTCAGTAGAAAGAGGCAAATGGTAAAGGTGAAGTCGCACAGATCATGGTGTGTGAGATTATTAATCATCATGGCATTTGTTAGAGCTGAATGGTCATGACTTACATAGGTTGTTACTAAGCAATGGTATTGATGATGTAACCTAGAATGCTTTACTCTTGATGAGCTAGCTCATCTTCTTGGGCTTCATTTTGAGGTTGGTCCTCCGATTTTTGAATGGTCTTTTGTGTATCAATACTTCGAACACCTAGAAACACTGCGAGATTTTGTTTGGGAAAGTGCATGCCCCTTCCCAACAATTTTTTTACAATCCTCAAAGAGAATAAAACTTGATGTACTTGAGTAGTAGTTTTTTTTAATGCAGAAGATTAGACCACATATTATGAAAATGGGAAACTCCAAAGTAAAAAATTAAAAAAATTCACCAGAGATATCAAAACATATTTGAAAATTTTTGTAAGAAACTATAAAAAATGATCATATATATTTGGAACTAAATAAAGATTTATTATTTGATAGAGTATAATGGAAAAAAATTCATATAGTCGACCCCAACTAGTGGGATAAAGTCTTAGTTTATTATTGTTGTTGTTATTTGAAAATTTTATAAAAGAAGGAAAAAAGAAATCTTTTGAATAATCATTAAGTCCTCTTTCCGGAAAACATATACAAAGAGACCTGCCAACAGTAAAGTTTTTAGTGAAGAGACAAATGTTTTACGCTGCTATTGACCTCTAGGCAACAAAATCTTTTCTTTGTGTGTCAATAAGAAAAAAACTCTTTTTTTTTTTTGGAGAGGGAGACTATTTCACCAATCGAGTCACAGGTAAGGAGAATCTGCCGGAATAGCATGTGCAGCTAGGAAGTCCGCTAAGGCTTGCCCTTTGACGGCCTTTTGCGACACGTAGGTAATATAATGCATAGGGACAAAAGGGGATCCCCTTGATCGACTAAAAGTGAACCTGTTTCCGGTTCCAATCATACTGCCTAGTCCCGCTTGCAGGAGCAAATTGGAGAAGAATATAACCTTCCTTCGAAACTTTAAATGCCCCTGACTGAAACAAGCAGACTGCAATGTCAAAATCGAAAGAAATCTACAAAGGAAGCAGAATGCGATATCCCCATTAAAGTCAGAAGGTGTTTTCAAACAGAAACTCACATCTAGAGGGACAAACTCAGGCGGCTTTGGCTCCACTGCAAGAGCGGCCTTCCCCTTATAAATGGTATAGCCCGCGTAAACCCGATTCGCTAGAGCTGAGAAGCAGAGAAAGGCAGTGAGAGATGCCCTCAATACCTCGGTTTTGAAACCGAAGACGGCAACTTGAAGAAGATAATGTACGGCTAAGCCTTACTTCCTGGAGACGGAGAGGTGAAGGAGTTTTCCTCCGGCGTACGAGAAGCAATCCTCTGCTGATCAAAGTAGTCGGAGCGGCGGCAGCACACCTGGAGCTGCTTCTTCCTTAGAAGTAGGATTTGGGGGGCGAAAATTCTGCTTCGAAGGGGATTTTGGGGAACGAGCGACGGAGTCGTCGCGCTGTGGAGAGGGATTTGAGACGGCAAAGCCGGCATTTTTTGGGGATTTTTCCCCCTTCGATTTTAGCTCACGAGCTTTCGAGGGTTTTACACTTTATATATATCCCATATTCCCATGCCTCCGTTATTCTTTTTTTTTTTATAAATTTTTTACCATTAAATATCACAAATTACCTCATGAAAATTATAATAATATATATTCAAACCTAAAATTTCGATAAATTTACTCCTGACTGAACTAAAAAAAACTCTACTCGGCCTATCTTTTTCGTTATTAGAAGATAAATAGCTTTGAATAATTCCTTCGAGACTTACTCCCAATTCTACACAAATTTATAAAAATAAAAACATATTATTTAGAAGGCATTTGATTCGATGTTATTTTCGTGTTATATTATGTAATTTAGATATCATAATATCTAAATGTCATCATTTGACTAATAATTTTATAATCTAATAGAAAATTTTTTGTAGATGTCATTAAATAAAACAATTACTTTCTCTACATAATATAACATAACATCAAGATAACATTGAACCAAACGTCTCCTTATATTTTTTCTCTCAAAATTATTTTCATATGATTATTCTATAAATTTCATTAATTTCTTATTTTAAAAATTTAAAATATATATTTAANCTATATTTTTAATATTTTTAGTTTTGTTAATTTTTTTTAGAAAATATATATAATTTAGAATAAAATGAGTTAATTATATTAAAAATTACTTTAAATATAAATAAAATTAATTAATTTATTAAAAATTATATTAAATAGAAATAAAATAATTATTTAATATTAAAATTTATATTAAATGAAATATAAAATAATTTTTTATTTTTTTAAATAATACAAATTTTTTAGTCATGGGCTAAAATTTCTATTCATCAAACAGAACATATTTGGAATGTCTACAGAATTTGAGATAGGTAAAGCCCAAAATCAATAATTCTATATATATTTAAATACACATATAATTCTAAGATTATTTAATCATCAAGCATAAAATTACATAATTGCCCATGCATGTACGTATTCCAGCAAACAACTAATTAACTAGTGCAGCAAATTATATATCACGCTAGAGAAGCACTCCATCATCAGCACTGGCTCAACTACGGCAGATCCGAAGTAGCCGGAAATGGTTGTTCCTCCGACTTGCAATGTGGATTTTCCGGCGGACACGGCGGCCGCTTATGGTGGCTCCGGCGAGGCTGAGGCAGGCCTGGATCCAGGATCATAGACGGATCACGTTCGATGCCACCGTGATCGAATTTGACTTCTGCACATAACGAACGTTCATTTTTGAGTTAAACGTTTAAATATTAGGGCACATAGGTAACTAACTTATAATTATATTTTAGTTTATTTTTTTAAAATTTAAAATATAGACCTAGCTATTAAGATAATATCTAAGAAAATTTTAAAAAATATAAATCAAATTATAATTATAAATCAACTATACTAATATCAATAATTTACTCTTATAATTTTCAAAATTGGCAGTTCAAATTAAGGGTGGGAGAGTTCCTCCCTTCATCAGAAGAGAAATGGACCTCTCCCTGATATTGTAAATTTATTTTCAGGTACTATCAAAAAAAAATATTTTTGGGGAAAATTATATATTAAGGCTCATGAATTAGACATTTTATTCAGAGATCCAAAAGAATTTTATGGCGATCTTTTCTTGCAAAACAATTTTCATGTGTATCGTTTCCTACCCAATCTGAAAAACAAAACCCTAACATAATAAATAGCGCTGTTAATGATTTGATCTTGAGCCAATCCAATCTCGTTTTAATTTGAATTAAAAGCTTTCAATTCAATATCGATTTGATTCAAAGAATGAATGAGAAGAGTTCATTCTGATCTCAATCCTAGCTAGTCTGGCTCATTTGTTATTCATTTAAGCTCGATCTGATTTTCAATTAGTTTTTGATCTTCTAATCATATCTTATATATAAATGTATTTGCTCATTCAATCAGCTTAAACGATAGCTACTCGTATCAAATGTTTAAAAATAAAAACAAATAAAATTAATGTATAATAAATATAATTTGAATAAAATTTATGAAAAAAATTCTAATAAAGCCTTCCATTAAACTTTTACAAAAAAAGCAACCATCCTAAATCAAATTACATGCATAAAAATATATAAATAATATTTTTTATTTTTTTAATCAAACCGATTTTAAGCTATCTTGATCTAATCTTATGTCGGTTTAAGATTAGATTGATAAAATTCTCGAACTATAAAGATATTTGCTCATTGGTCAGCTCATTTGGATCGAGCTGAGCTCTATTCGATCTAGAATTTAATTCAACTTCAGAAAATCTCTTATCTTCGAGTGAAATTAATGACTCGGATAAAAAAATTTCACTCTTACTGTTTAGCTGATCTTTGATATCAGTTATACTGTGGACGAAGATCATCATTGTCTAAAATCTATAACTGTTCTTAAAGGCATACATAACTGCTGATCGATCAGAAGTAGTAACTTACGAGCTGCGTCGAAATTTCTGGCAGCGATGACCGGAGCCGGAGGGAGGAGGAAGAAGCAGAGGAGGAGGGGGGCGAGAAGGAGGAGAGCCTTTGAAGAGCTCATGCTGACTCTGTGATGAAGCTAAGGGAAGAAGAGGGGCTGAGTAATTAATTAGCTGCTGCTGGAAGATACGCATAACACACATATATATATATATATAGTTGCTCTACTTGGATTATTCTCTTGGAAGAAGGATGACATTGGAGGACTTTGTCGAGCACTATAGATGACTGGAAAAAGGAGAAAATGATGGGCTGTGGAAAAAAAAATCCACTAATTGAAGTGGGGTGCGTTGCTTCCAGTGGGTGGTGGTTGAATAAAACTTCTTACTGATGGCCTTTGAGCAGAGTTAAATTGGATAGCTCTTCTAGAGAGTTAAAGAAATCTAAAAATACTGTAAAGTTGAAAAACAGATTAGAGGAAAACTTGACATAGGAACGTTTATGCTAAATCTAGGTGGATAATGAGAAATTAAAACACGCTATGTAACATCCCGTGATTTAATTGTAGAAGTATTGTTCACTTTAGTTTTAAGAAAATTGCGTGTTTGAGTACTTTCCAGGAAGTCACTCATCCTAATGCTAATTCAGTCTAAGCACGTTTAACTACGGAGGTTTCAGAATGTGCCCCTCTCACTTCCTTTCAAATGTGGGATGACTCATTCATGTGTCCCTCTCACCACTCATTATTCGGTCTATATGTCTGCCAGGAGCCGCACTTTTCTAAGTAATTCCTTTTTCTTAGGACATTACCCGGCGATCACTCCCCGCCCTCTTCGGACACGAGGGTCACACACTATCCTTTACTCATCATCTTCTTCCTTTTAAGGATGGGAGAATCGGCTGCTAGTACTACTTCTCATCCTAAGAAGTCTGCAAGCAACTGGACTTCTCCTGAGCATCTATTCGGCGCATACAGATTATCGTAAAAAATGGTGAATTTTGGAGCTCTGGATGTTGATAATTTTTCATGCCGCTCTTCTTATTACTGTTTGTGAGGTGGAATTAATGGGCAATTAGTGTGGAGGGGAATGGCAGGGCCAGTGTCACTATGACACATGTTTTTTTTCATGCATGTTACAATCTGTTAAAAAATTGATGCCTTATAAATTTTCAAAGAATTTGTTCAAATTTTCAAGGAACACTTTTCTCAAGAAATTTAACAAGAAGTGGGTTATTCACTTGTTTAACTTGGGGACCCTCTTTTTAAAGAATTCTTTCTTTAAGTTTTGCCTACATTGAAGAACATCTTTCTTTAGTTTTTATTATTGTTAAAGCTCACCTTTCTATAACAAGGATCACAGCCTTTTTTGTTGAGTTTTAAGGAAAATTTTGAATGAAACAAAATCAAAAAATGTAATTCAATTGTTAAAATATTTGCGAAAACCGTGATAATGGGATCACGGAATAGGTGATTCAACACTAATGCCTAATCCACCTGTAAGGCTTCTCATTTTTAGGCCTAACTACTCATTCTACGGCAAAATCTAGATGAATTCTAGAAGACGGCTCTGATTGATTGGATGATAAAAAAGATAATTTTATTAAATTTTTTATTTTTTTTTAAAAAATATTAAAAATGATATAAAATAGTGAATTAGTTATATTAAAAATTGTGTTAGATGTGAAATAAAGTTTATTTATTTATTGAGAAATATGTTGGATGTAAAATAAAGTGATTGTTTAATGTTAAAATTTTTAAAGGATAAAATAAGAAAAAATTATTTTTTTAAATAATTTAATTTTTTTTATTCTTAGAAAAATAGATTTAAGACTAGGAGTCTACTGAGAAATCAAATTTTGCTTTTGTGATGAATCACCAACAAGTTGAGTTTTTGGATGAGATTTCTTTCAAGTTTACATCATTTGTTTACTCTCCCATGATGATTTATAGGAGTTTTAAGCCTCATTCAAGTAATCAGATTATTTGAAAATGATAATTTTTAAATCACGCAAAATTAAAAAAAAAAAGGACAACTATTAATTTTTAGATAGTTGGAAGAAAAAAAAAGTATTATGTGATATGAAATAAATTAATTATATTAAAAATTATATTAAATATAAAATTTATTATAAAATGAGATATAAAATATTATTAAGGTTTTCAGGTAGAGAAAAATTTACTCAATTTTTTTTAATCAAACAGGGCCTAAGAGCGGACAAAATCGGACAATGATCCGAACAGTTTGCTCGCGGGCCCACCGAGCTTTACAGAAAAGGATTCGAATTGTTTGTAAATTTCCTATTATCAAAATTATAATATCTCCTAATCATCCTTTGTAGGAATAAGTGTCAAACATAACAGACTGTACCCATTATGTCTCCTACTCTCCAAATTATAAATAAAGACAAAAGATAAATCATGAGATAAGAGGAGAAACTCTCTCTTTCTCTCTCTCTCTCTCTCTACTAAACTTATTCTCTTATTCGGTATCTATTTAGAGATCCTCATACTTTGTAAAAGAAGAGATTCAATTAATGTATTTAAATCGCCTAGACTGCGTCATGATTTTTCTCCTGGATACTCGAATTTTCACATAAAAATTATCGTCTTATTTCATTCTAATTTAATATATTTTTTACATCAACAAACCAATAAACTTCTTTACGCTTAATTTATACATGTGCAGTACTTATCTAAATAGATCGATCAAACGAGTTAATCCATGCTTTCAGTGGTTTTTTATTATTAAATATATTGAGTGCTCTGAGTGATTTTAGGATTAATACCTGTTTTGGCCTTCGAGTAGGTAATTAGCGATATCGAAAATAATATCTTCTCAAAAAATAATATTATTTGGGGAACTTATTCTAAAATTGCCTTCTTCAACTTGATTTTTCTTTCACTATACTTCACCTAGAATAATTCCTACATGACTTCAATATTACATTCTAATGAAGAGATAATAAAATATAAGAGAATTTATATTTATCAACCAGAGAAAACTTGACAGCCTCTAAGTCTTTTTTTAGAAATATTACGTAAAATATTTACAATTTTATTTTGAATGTAAATTTATAAAAATTACCTTCATAATATTTTTTATTTGTCACATGTTATTTTACCCCAATTAAAATTAACACATGTGATTATATTTAGCCCTTAAATAAATTCACTATTTATGTTTTTTAATACTATTTTTTATAAATCTCTTTTATTTTGATTTTTTATTTATTTTTAAGAATTTTTTTTATAACTCTATTATTATGGATGTTTTTGAAATGGAGTTAAATTCAAGGCCAATCACAGAATGCCATGTGTGCACTTCAAAGTCAGGCTGTGAGCAAACATGGCATCCACCACGCCACACGGCGCCATTTGATTAGCGTGCAGTCCCATAATCCCATTACAGTGTAGACGCTGGTTGAGAATAAGGGCTTTTCTGTCTTTTCAAGCAAGTCTTTGCTCAAACTACGTTATTCGAGTAGTTTTGAAGGGTATTTATGTAATTACAACATACCAATTATTAAAAAAAATTCAGGGCAAAATTGGTGAAGGTCAAGGGCTCTCCTGTCTTTTCAAGCGAGTCTCTGGTCAAAGTACGTTATTCGGTGATAAGAGCAGCGTGGAAAGTAATATAATAGAAGAACGACCCAATGTCGGTCAACTCTTCGGGAGGGGATAAATTACTTTGGAATTTCATTTAAAACGACAAAAATATGTTTTATTATAAGTTAAATATCTTGCACATTCATGAGGTTAAAAAAATATTATATACCTCTCACAACGTGGCATTGTTGAAAGCCACTTATCATTTAATTTTTTTTATTTTTTAAATACTTTTACGCCTCGTTTGCCTCATTTGATTCGAGGACATTTATTTACCCAACACAAATTTCAACTATAAAAATCAACTTTATTTCACATCTAATATAAATACAAATATCAAAATTAAAAATATTTCACATTTTACATATTTTCTAATGATAAAATAAATTTCTCTTCTATTAAATTTAAAAAATAAATTTTTTTTATGTCAAAAAAAAACTCAAACCAAACGAGGCCTTAAAGTACTCAAAATTATATATATATATATATATAAATTTGCCAACAAATTGGTTGGTTTCATAACTTTTTCAATTTGCATAATTGATATAAGATGAAATGAAAATACACTTTTTCTATCTAATTTTTGCACAATTTTTACTGCAAATGACTGACTATTATATTTGATGTACTCGCTTTACTTTATATAATATTTCAGACTTCAGTTGAATTTCAAAAAACAAAAAATTATATAAATTCACAATTTCAAATATTCTTGTTCAGATTCTCTGATTTTTAAAATTATTTTTAATTGGGTTCTTGAATTTGACATATATAAAAATTTCAATCAAATATTTCTTAACAAGTTCCGGCAATCATCTATTACCCATTAAATAAAATTAATTATTTTTAAATTAAGTTTTATAGAATATAAAAGGATAAAAATGCCTTGGCGTTGATAGCACAAGATCGCGGTGCATAGCCTGGGCGGGTGCGGTAGCCTCACCCGTGTACGCCTGCAGGGGATGTGCAGCCAGCCATGGGTGGGAGAGAGAAGGAAAGGGGGCATAAAATGATCATTTTATATTTTTTTATTGTTTAATAGAAAAAAGGCAGAATAAAGTAACATCAGAGACGAAAATAGAATTACCCTTAATTTTTAATAATAAATATAGAATATTCAAAATTTAAGTATTAAATATATAGAATAATTAAATTTTAAATATATATATATATATAATTATTTTTAAAAATATATTTACGCTAGAATCAGAGGAGAAAGAGGACCCACCAATGACTAAAGAAAAAAAAAAAGAAAAAGCAGGTAAAACCGAGTAGGAAAAGCCGAAAGTTGAAAGAAAGCTACTTGGAGACTCAGTTGACATAAGGATAGACCCAATTCCTACTGAAGAAGCTGCAGTCATTGCCCCTAATGAGCCTTTTGAACAAGATTCGCAAGACCAGAGAAGGCTCGGCCCAAGAAGGTTGAGGCCGAGTTATTCTTTAACCTCAGAGAGGGTTTACCTAGGAAAATGTGCCTGAGCAAAGACCAAAAAGGATAACGTCTAAGAAATAAGCAATAAGCTCAACCTGAACGTATATCACATTTTTATTCAAATGGATGGCATGGCAACCCCCAGCAAAAAAAAAGAAAAAAGAAAAAAAAAGATTAGCAAAAATAGAATAGTTACAAAATCTTCACATATTTACCAAGTTTAGGAGAATTGGCCCCATTCATTCATAAATGTAATGGAGGGCAGCAACAGATCTTTTCCAGAAATCAACACTTTGTAGCAGTCCTGCAACAGAACCATCAAAAAGCTTGTCAAATATTCAACAAAACTTGTGTTTTTTTGTTTATTTACTAACTGAAGCAGCTTAGTCATTGGACCAAAAGTTTTATGAATTCCTAGCAAAGTTTAGGTTGATGGTTAATGGGGCTGTCAAGATTGCGGATCCCACTGGTTAACCCAACCAAACAAATCTGGGTCAGCTAAACAATTGAAGCTTCTGATCGGACTCAGGGTTAGCCATTCTTTACTACTGAGATGATTTTTAAAGTTATTTATGTACACTAAACTAACATGAAAGTAAATAGAATAAAGAGTACGCACAGTTCAAAGAGTATTTTGGGTCGAATTCGGGTCAGCTCGAAGCTGGTTGAATCGGATTTGATTTAGCAAATCTGACCAGTTCAAGGTTAGACACTCAATAGTTTGTTGCTTCTTTGTTCTCGAATCTTTCTAAAATATCATATTTAGAAATTATCCATTCCTAATTTTGTAGACGTAAAATTACTTGAATCAAATCACTCTAAATTCCACGATAATTAGAGAACTAACAAATAAAAAAGCCCTTTATATGAACGAATATTAGAATGGAAGATGAAAATATAACAAGCAATGCAAGTTCAAACCATGGTAAACCCTTCCTAGTTTCCAATGAATTACTGTCGTTGGGTAAGAACTCTTCCATATTGGTTTTATCTAGGTTTTCCGACTCGAGAGCCTGCACAATGTGCTTCAATCCCTGTAGAGAATAAAGAAATAGTTAGGCTTCACTAAATAATTTTCAACAATATAGTAAAGTACATTCTAAGTTTTGGGGTGGGTAAATAAAATAAAGCATAAAATTAAAATTAAAAAAAATTCTGAAAGTAAAATGGAGACCATTATATTTCCAGATTCTGAAGCTCCCAGGTAACGCTTGTTAGTAGGCTTTGGAACGTCCTGAAATAATCAAGAGTCAGGCAAGGTAGATGCGAATTACAGTTAAAATTGGAGCATCAGAAGAAACAATCTCTTATTCCAAGCATTGTTTCCAAAGAAGATTCTAAAATGGGGAAAATGGAACAAAAATGGAAATTTTCCTTTTGATTTTCATCTATATAATTAGCATTTCCTTCAGAGGCCAGAAAAAAATGTATATGATACAAATAATGATTGCAAATTCACCAAGGAGTTCTGTTAGTTTTAGGCTTGATCTGATTAGTTCACTTAATTTTGGTGCTTTAATCTTTATTTCTTAAACGAACTTATGATACTTTGAACAGACAGAAAAAGGATAGGCTAAAAGCAGCTTGATCAAATGTTAATAAAAAAATATAGATGTCGAAGTTAAAACCATAGATTGCACTGGATAAGATTAATTGATAAAATAAGATTCATGAATCCACGTTCAATTGTTCGGATAAAGATGCTGCAGCTGAATCTTTCTTTTCTTTTTCCGAATGTCGCATTCACTTCATCCAAAATGATTGCAACTTCCAAATAAGAAGGCTCAACTTATAATGGAAATGAGACTGTCAAAACAAACCTGCAAAAATTCACGCATTTTGCCATCTTTATCTGGAACATTGTTGCAAAGATATAGAATACCAGCACACAAAAGTGCCTGCCCACATGATCGATCAAGCGTAGAATGGTCATGAATATAAATATGATCATAGTACACAGAAAAAAATTCAAATTCAATAATGTATGAAAGAGTACATTGCAACGATTAAGGGGAAAATACTAGTAGCAGCATTTCAGTAAGCTAGACTAAGTTAGATTCAGTTAAAGGGTAATATTCAACAGTGAATTTTTGTGATCATAAACTTAATTCAAAATTTTACGATGCTTCAAAGCAAAAGATTTAGAACAATATAAATTTTATGATGCTTCAAAGCAAAAGATTTAGAACAATATAATTGGATTAATTTCATGCATCATAATAAAACTTAGTTAAAAATGACAGGCAAACAGTAACAAGTTAACAGAAGTTTCACATATAAATCCTATCCAAAATATTAACAAATGTAGAAATATCAAAAGAAAATTCCTTGTGGGAGGGTATATCATACAAATTAGCATTAAGACCACTTGCAGAATGGAAAAATAACAGCTGAGTCATCTGGTTGAATGGAACGATAACCGATAAACAAACAAGTAACAGTGAAGGATAAAGGTGCAAAAGTAGCATATTAGACAGAAGTACAACAAACATTCACAAGGATACAGAGTGTGCAAAATAAAAAATTCACTATGTAAAAAGGTAAGAAAAAAAGCAGAACTATGAGAAGGTGATAAAAGTAATGCTGATGCAGAGACTCCAAAAAGAAAATTACTTTACTCGAGTCAAGTGATTAGACTACTAAAATTTCTGACCCAATTTTGAAGTTTGAAATAGCTCATAGATCTTATTCTGCTTGTGCTTCGTCTACTTAGTCAGGCCACCTTACAGAAAAATATTTATTCCACCAATGCTTCATCGACTTAGCTAGGCCACCTTACAGAAAAAAATTTTTATAGTCAAAATTGTTAATCCTCTACACAAATAGTTCTACTTTGACTAACATCACTGATAGCAATGGGATACCTCTTCACCATAAAGTTAGAACTTATAAATGAGCACTGATGCTATAACAACATCAACAACCAAGCCTTTATCACAATAGGCAGTGTCAGCTACATGAATCCTTTATTTCATTGCATTCTATCAATTAGCAAATCCTCATTTAGCTCTAACTGTGTAAAATTATTCCACATAATTTTGCCGTAAATGAACGTTGACACTCTTATCATAAATTTGAACTTAAATAAGTGTTTAGAAATATTTCCAACCAAATCATTTACATATCCTTATCATCATCCCGACTGAAGGAATTTCAAATACATCAACTCATCAGCTCAACAAGCATTACGATGCTGCATTCTCAACTTGCTAAGTAATTTCTAGAGTATGATGATTAAATAATTTTATGTCTTCACTCTAATGAATAATACGAAACTTTTGTTTTGAAATGAAATTTCTTGTTTTTATGGTCTATAGAGAGGGGACGGAACTCTGAAGTTCTTGAAAAGTCTAAAGAAGGTAGTTGAAAGAAATTCATTGCTAGAAATAATCATTTAAGGAAAGATACCTGCTTCCTTTCGAGTGTATTCATCTTCCCATCCTGTATAATTATAAGAAGTCAAGAACAGAAAACAGAAAGTAATTACGTTACAAGAGTCTATTAACAATGAAACAAAAATAACTCACCATATTACAAATAATTTGCTGGATAGAGCACAAATTGAAGCCAACATGGTCAAGTTTTCCACGAACTTGTATGACCTATTTTTAAAGACAGCATTGATCATAGAACAAAGTTCAAGAAGCATACAACAACAATATAAAATCACAAAGCATGAAAAATATAGGCTCTACTATGGTTAGTATTCATAATTCAAATATGCATTAAAAGAAACATAAATCTTACATAGAATTAACAGGTTTTTACCTCATCTTTTATTTCAGCAGACATCAATTTGTGCTCATCTAGTTTTCCATCCAGCCCCTCAATTCTCTGTGTCAGATGCCTCTTGGTTGCCTGTAAGACATAAATATTCACACATGTATACACAGAAAGTGATTACACAACTACGTGAACTAAGCAATGCTCAATCCATATTTTCTTGCAAAAAATTGACATATCAGCAGATATCTTCCTTGCAAAGGGAATATAACAGATTTCATGAAAAGGTCAAAAGACTTACAGCCAGGGCACTTGAAACTTGCTCCAGATGTTTGGTCATGCTTGAAACAGCATTAGACATGTTACGTTTTGTAACATACATTAGATCAGAGAATGAAAGTCCCTGTCCATTTCAGAATAAAAAGGCATACCATTTAGCCACCGTGGATCAGTAGTATACCAGCTTGATTACATATTACCGAGTTAAACACACTGAAAGGACTGCATTTTACAAATTAAACTGTGACGCCAGTTTAATGTACATCTACATGGATTAAAAAATTTACTATTTTAAGTTTGAATCATTTTCCTTTGGTTACCATTTCATGTGCTTTATTTTGTTAATATTGAATCAAATGAATTAACATTTGACCCAAGAATTTTAACAGATTTATTATTCCTAGAATGGCACCAATGAATTACTTATATATTTTAATTCCACTTTTTTCCAGCTCTGGATATTATCTTTCAATCAAAACTTTTCAATACAAATAAAACATGAATTGTTTATATAAGCTGACATTTCCAAGGTGATAAAAGTTCCATGAATTATAGAACACCGAAAGAAAGTGATGCAAAACCAAAATGAAAAGAAATGGGAGAAGCCCAGAAAATAGGAAAGAAGTATAATTTTTTTTTTATTTAATCATCCAAAACTACAAATTACAAATTTCTACATCTTATTTATGGAATTCCAACTCAAAACAACTAAAAATAAAAAACAAAAACTCAAAAAAAAAGAGAAATACTACTAATAGCAAAAATATTATCTATTTATAGAATTCCAACCCAACTAAGTGAAAAAAATAAAAAATCATAAAATATAATGATAATTACTACAAATAGAGAAGATATTACCTATCCTTAATTACTTAAATCCAAATACTAACAATGATAAATACTAAATATATAAAATCTAACAAACTATCAACCCCTTCAATAATTAAATAATTAAAATTCTACTTTGGGATTATCTGGATCTACATCAAAAAGCTTCTCTGTGATCCTAAGGAATAGTTTTCAAAAATGGCTGAGTAAACAAACCTTCCACCACATATATCCATAACCTACAGCCCCCAATGTTGCGGCTGGCACCAAAAGCGATGTAACATGTCCTACAAAGATAAATAATAACTGTTAGCAATAAGATTAAAATGAACAATTGAAGCACATGAACATGAGATAAAGCAATCAAAACTGTCTCAAAAAAAAAAAAAATCAGACGGGCAAAGAATCAAATTCAGAACCAAAGAAAAGAAAAGAAAGAAGAGGAAGAGAGATTTAAAAGTGAAATTTAATTCAATTAAGACAAATTTACTAATTACAAAATTCATAGATGGAGTTGTAGGACTTCTTCAAATTAAATGAGTCCAATTTAGAGGTATCATTGTGCCCTATTCAACCGACTGGAATCGATACCAATTACCTCAGACAAATATTCGTCTTTTTTCATAGGAATTTCAACAAATATAAGAATTCCATCATCTTCTCTAAGGTCCTTAATAGACTTGGGTACAAGAACTTCAAGAGCATTGACTTCAATGACTCTCCTATGTTGATTTTGTTTTAAAACAATTAAACCTCCAGTTTCTCATCACAAAAAAATAATAATAAAATAAAATAAAAAATTGAACCTCCTGTTTGAATTTCAGATACATGGTTCTTAACTGTAGAACATAAGAGGTGATTTGGAAGTAGGGTATGTGAAAAATTTCCTCCAGAAAAAACATGACAAGGAGTAGTTTTATAAACACAATATTGTGTGTATTCGTCACAACCACTCAAGGGATCAAGCACAGGCTTATGATGGCAGGTCGTAGCTGGAATTTGATGCAATATATAACAAGATTTGCAAAGACATGTAAAATTATAATTGCAATATCGATACAAATAATAACAAGGGTCATAACTACATCAGAGATTATAATTAGGACATCAAACCTCCAAATAACATGACTTATAATAGCTTTGGGAATCATATTGAACAAAAGATCCGGAAGCATACAATGAATCTGATTGATCATTTTCAATGTTCACATGCTGTAATTGAGTTAACAACTACTAAATTTGAACAAAGACTTTTTTTCAATAAAAACATCTCATCAAAAAATTATTTTCATTTTTTAATATATTGGACTAAAAGGAAATTACAAAATAAAACAATCCAATAATCAAAATCAAAATTTTGTGTGCAAGAAAACTTAGCCTTGTAAGCATGTTTTTAGTTACCTTTTCAACTGATTCTTAGATCCAATTTAGAATTCAAGCAAAAGAAATTGATTCAAACCCTCCATGGAGTAGATCACAAGTGATCAAAATGGCTAATGACAAATCCCACGTTGGTGATCATTCGAGTACTAGTTCGATGGAGGGCCTACAGCGAAGGCTTCCGTAGTACCGATGCCTAGAGCCAATTGCACTTAGCAAAGAGGTTGAGTAAATCTATCAAGTCCTCAAAGGTTTAGGCAGTCAATGAAGTTGATAGGACGAGCGTCGTGTGGTACTTTCGATCACTATGCTTGTTGGACCTCTCGATTACATGCAAAGAGTTGACAGGGTCCGCTGGTAAAGCTGTCGTTGAGATCAATGAAGATGCGGCAACTATGTGGGATTGTATTGGGCCACTAATGAGTTTGGAGGTAGTGGGGAAGTGATGTAGCGGAGGCGACGAACCATTGATATGGAACTAAATATCATGAGGCCTCACGATGTTTACTGTGCCACACCTCGCATGACCTCGGTGGCTTATCCAATCATTAGAGAGGAAAGATTTCAAGCACAAATGATAAGGACAATGATCCCGTTGACTGCATACAAACTACAACCATGCTGATTCTTCTCTAGAACGAAGATGAAGAAGTCATTTGTCAATGGACCTCATGATGATGTGTGCTCTATGAGGTCCACCATATGTCACGTCAATCTCGCCAAAGATGATTAAAAAAAAAAAATTCAAATGAACTTCCATAGGAAGCAGGATTTTTCAAAGCTATGTTTTAGTATATAATGTTCTGAGCTCTAGTATCAGGTTGATGTACAATCAATCAAAAGAAAGAAAAGAAGAAGAGAAGAAGAGGAGAATAATAAGATAAGAGACGGGGAAAAGTTTATTCATCAACCAAAGCTACAAACTACTAAATTCTAAGACTATAGATGAAATAGTTAATACTCATAATAATGACACTATTGGTGACTCGCCCTAACTCTCGAAATTCATACACAAATAATAATAAAGATAAAACTCAAAAATCACCTTATAAAAATATTTACAATCTTACTCACCATCAACTCCCTCAAATAACAAAATAGTCAAATTCTTCTTTGGGTTCTTGAAATTTAAATACTACTACTAAAGGTATATTCCAAATCCCCTTACTAAAATATTTAAAATCTATCTTACTATCAACCCTTTAAAATAACAAAACAATGAAGTTCCTTTTTAGGGTTATCTAGATTTGCATCAAGACTTATTACGTTTTCTTTGCTAAGTTTACTTTTATTCTTCCAAATGAAATATGAAACCAACAAACTAAAAATAGATATAATCCAAAAAACAAAAACCAATCTTAGCAATACCTCAAGATAACTACACCTTTTAATCAATTAGTATGTTTAAACAGCACAAGAACAAAAAGAAAATGTACACAAAACTGACAAAATCATGCATATTGTGTTTGTCTTGTATCAAAACTTATGAATCTGAATGGAATCTGAATGCTCTACTTAATTTCATCAACAAGCACTAAAACACACCTTCCCCTGACCCTCCATTCACAACAGTTATCGGACGTGCTGAAGCAAGTTGCCGAATCTCCATAGCCAGTCTGCTAACCTACAAAATCATGGTTAGATCACTATATTAGAGTGTTAGATAACCAAAAAACATTTATTAGATGATGAATGACAGCATGACAAATTGAAAAATGACAATGATCACTCTCTAGAATACGATGTTGAGTGTGCTAAATGACTATAATTAATTAACATAAACTATTTTTTCTGGTTAAATTAATTTCCGAAGTTGCTGGCTCATAACCATTATTCTTTAATTGACTAAAAGATCTAAAAATAGCAATCACACAGATAATGGAGTTTGCTTGACCTCTCAAATACAGAACCAGGCCCATAGCATGAAAACAAGTCATACGAATTCGCACAAGTTGAGGCCAAAAGGTTTATATACTGAACCAGAAGATGGTGTTAACGGGAAAAGTTATGATGTCTGCTCGCTAAAGCTTTACAAAACCAAACAATTTTAATACCTCTTAAGAAACTAATTATTCAAAACATGTTACTGATGTAGAAGCACATGAAAAAGACAGTAACCAGAAAAAAAATGAATCTTAACAAAATAACCTGTGCTGTGACAGAGTCGACGGTATCAGAATCAGATTCCTCCGCAGACTTCAACAGAGCCTTCAAAAAGACAATACAGCACAAAAGTTAATACAGCTAGCCTTCTAAACATAAAGATAAATGCAAAAACTACCTCCCTGACCAGAAAAATACAATCATAAGGTCCACAAACTTCCTCACCAAGGCAACCAACAAAAAACCCCGATGAATGTTAAACGATCAATGGCAAGGAAAAAACGTAACAACTGCAGAAAACAATAAGAAGAAGAATCTCACCTGAAGCTCAGCAAGCAAATCAGAGAGCCGGCCATTACGTACCAAGATTGAGCCAGTAAATCCTGCAGACGTAGAACAGGATCACTGCCTTCAGAACTCAAGATGAAGAGATAAACGAACGGATCCACAAGCAATCGAGGAAGAAGAATCAGAGGGAATTACCAGCTCCTATCAGTAACACGACCTTAGAAAGTCCCATCCCAACATGCACCGCCATCGAACAGGAATAAAAACCCTAGGCTCCTTCTTGCTTCCCTCCTTCGCTCCGTCGAGTTCCAACTTCGAAGGTAGGCTAGGTAGCTAGTAAGGGCAAACCGGATCACGTTGAGAATGTTCCTATTTAACCACTTTTTTTAAAAAAAAAAAAAAATTAGGGTGGAATTATTTTCTTTTTAATGGATGCCATCGGGCGGGTCGGGCGGGTCGGCTCAGGAGATCGGCTCATCGCCCCCCGGCTTAAGCCTAGGGTTTAATTTGAACATGCTGGCCACAAATAGATGCGTTTATTTGTGATGATAACTGTATAAATATATATAAATACAAATAAATAAATAAATAAATATATATATATAGGGGTAGTCATGAGTAAAAAAATAAAAAATATACCAAGTCTTTATGCTCAAAATTATTTTCACTTGAATATTTTTTATGAATTGTGCTAAATAATTATTTCAAAAAATTAAAATTATATATTTAATTATTTTTATATAATATTATAATATTAATTTCTAGTCTATAAATAAGCAAATAGTATTATTGACTGATTTGAAATAAACTCTGAAATCTATTTTGAGTCACAGTATAACCCAAATTTCTAACGAAATATTTAATTTGATATTATCGTGATCTATACCATGATATCAAAATACCATTTAATTATTTTTTATGATAATATCTAAACATATTTATATATAACACAAAATAACATCAAGATAATCAAATTAAATATTCCATTAAAATTGTTTTAATTGATTGCAATTTAAGTTAATTCAGCAAACAAGAAAACTAGCACAACCCATGCTCAAAGGCACGAGATGTTAAACTTTGATGCTGCATTGGAATTGGAGTTATTACTAGAGACCACACAGGCAACCCATCAGCATGCCTAGCTAGATCTGTTTAATTGAAGAATAAAAAAATTAATTTCATTGAATTTTTTTATTATTTATGAAAAATATATAATGTAAAATTTATAAAGAATAAAATATAAAATAATTATTTAGCCATGCATTTTTTCAGCCTTGCAAACCAAAAAGGCCTAAGAGTCAACTAGAATTAAACTATGCTAAGATCTATGCAGCTAAAATACAGCTAAAATGGCGACACTGCTAGCAAAAGAGTTAAAATTATACAAAAATCGTATTAGGAGACTCCAACGTTGTAATAAAGGCCTTGCAATCACTCCTTAATTGGCATATGTATCGAGTATGTGAAAAAATCCACGAGCTATTTTGAAAGTCGTTCCATATTACATGTCAAAAAAAGGAAGGTAATCAAAATGACGCACAAACTAGCTCATTTTGCTTCAACCATTGAAGACCCGCAACGATGACCGAAAAATCCACCCTCTTTTACGTCTAATGTTCTTCCCAATGATTGTAATAGACTTTAATCTAGTTAAATAATATTCAACTGTTTTATATTAAAATTAAAAAAATATTATACATAATAAATTAATCAATTATAATTTAAAATTTTATCCACTAAATTACCTAATAAATTAATACTTAATCTATTAAATAATTTAATATACTAAAATTTTAAATGATGATTAATCAATTACTGGTTAACTATTGAAGATGCATAGTACAACAATAACAACAACAACAACAACCAAGCCTTAATCCCACTAGGTAAGGTCGACTATATGAATTCTTTGTTTCCATTGCGCCCTATCAATTACCAAATTCTTATTTAGGTCTAACTAAGATCACTCTTTATAGTTTCTTGCCATGTCTTCTTTGGTCTTCCTCTTTGTACATGGGCAAAATTCAATAACTCAATTTTTCTAACTGAAGCTTCAATCGGCCTACGATTTAGATGTCCAAACCATCTAAGCCGACTTTCTCTAAGTTTATCCTCAATTGGTGCAACACCAACTTTCTAATTTTCTAAAAAATTCATGTCATGGTTGATTCGACAAGTTTTACGCTGGCTGTTGACTGCCTAACGCAACCCTCCGCATAATGAAACTTAAAAAAAAAAAAAAAAAGTAATGGCACTGTGAAAGTTGGTGACACTGGATGAAAACACTGAAGCAACAAAAGCAACGTGAGGAGTAGTAGAAGATAAAGAGAGAGAAGCAAGCAAAAAAATCCTTTTATTCATAATCTAGTACTGAGAAAGATCTAATTACATTACTTCTCAAACAAGAAGAACTAAAGGGATCTAAAACTAAAGGAACTTCATTGCAAAAAAGATTAGTTATGTCAAAAATAAATAACTAAAATTGATTTTGATGTGTAATGTGTAAAATTAATTATTTGAATAATCATGTGCAAATAACTTTTGTTTTTCCTTTACCCCTAGGGACATGATCAATGAATTAATTAATTAGAGGGACCGCATTGCCAAATTTAAAAGAATAACCAATTTACTAATTGTCTCAAATGCATAAAAGCCTACATGAAATAAACCCTCAATTAACAAAACAAAAACTGAACACTGAAAGCACAAATTGCTGAAGATGCAAAAACTCCGTTTAAAAAAGGAGCGTTCATTCAGCAACTTATTAATTACCTCTGCCCGGATATCTCAAAGATCAATTATTTTGCCTCAAAAACAAAACATGAGAAAGAAATAAATTCAATAAAAAATAATATATGAGAGGAAAAAATTTATGAAGGCAGAAGAAAAACTCACAACACAACACTTATCAACAATTAGATTATATGAATGGCTGACGTTATTAACATCCTAGAATCAGTTAAAAAATAAAAGTCTGCGGGGAAGTGAAACTCTGACCTGCTCTTAAATTTCTTGCGATCCTAACCTGCATGAAGACGGCAGTCTTGAGTAGCAATAGGTTTAACATGTGAAAATTCAAGTTGGGTTCAAACCCCAGGTTGCCATCAAGTTCAAAAAAACCTGGCTCACTCCTATGAGGCTGCACGCATTACTGCACAAGGCACCTGGAATAAACCAGTTAAAGAAGGTCCAGCAGTAGTGGGGAAAGGACCTTGAAGGCCCTGAAGACAACATAAAGGAAGTGAGAGACCTCCTTGCTAAGAGGCAAAAAGCTGGAGCAACTTGTCCTCAGCCTTCAGACCAAAGAGACATCATCAGAACGCCTGAAGAAGAACATAACCCTGCTCAACCTCACAGCAGATTACAACCTCGCAACAATAAGTGCAAAGACCTGATGGTGGCAATGAGCAAAGGCTCATTGGATGGCTGACGAATGATCCTTAAATAAATTATTAACAATTAAAAAATCAAAAGCTAAGAAAAACTCCAAAATAGTTTCTCTCATTAGTCCCCCTAAAACTATAACTACCATGAATGCCATTAAATTTCTCAACAACGCTTCCCATATGTTCATTTAGATTCCCTCAGATAAATATTCTCTCCTCTTGAGGTATCGCTTGTAGCAAATCTTCTAAATTATTCCAAAGTTGTTCCTTTATACTTACATTCAAACCTATTTGAGGGGCATGCATACTTGCAATATATTGATAACAATTTTTAAAACTATAATTCTATTTTTATTCCTCTTGATTTCCGCTACATAATCCTTCAAACACTTGTCAAGAATTATACCCATTCAATTCCTAATCTTATTCTTACTCGAGTTCTAAAGTTTAAAACTTAAACTATCAATTGTTTTAGTATTTTTTTCAACCCATTTCATTTCTTGAAGACACAAATATTAATCCTCCTATAAACCATAATATCCACTAACTTCATTAACTTTCTTGTATCTCCTTTTGTTTTCCAATTTAAAAAATCTCACATATAAATAAAAAGGGGCATTTACATGCATACCCCTTAAATCATCTTGAATTACATATTAAACCCCTCTTTTTTTTTTAATTTTACAACTTAACCCCCTAAATTATCCAAAAATGAAAACTAGTAGAATACATATATTTGCAAATATATTTATAATATTTGTATATATATATATTATTGGTAATAAACATCCAAATAATTATAAATCAGCAAAAAATATACTTTGAAAATCTTGAGAAAGACCTAAATATGTTATTTTTGGATGATTTAGGGGGTTAAGTTGTAAAATTAAAAAAAAAGGGGTTTAATATGTAATTCAAGATGATTTAAGGGGTATGTATGTAATTCTCTCAATAAAAAAATACCAACAGTGTTACTGATTTGTGGCATATGTAGCCACTTATAGAAGGAGATATGTAGCCCTAATGATTTTTGTAGCTTTCTCTTAAGGAACCGTACTTGATGTACTCACTTTATACTTACAAGCAATGAAGGCCTAGACGACAGTTTCATAAAAGTTCAAGTTGGGTTACATCAAGCCACTGTTTTTCTAGATAAACAGCTGGCAATAAATGAGTATGAGTTTGCCACAGACAAAGAAATGGGTTCTTATTTAAATCATGCAAGTGAGAATAAGATGGACATGAGAAATTGTAATATCCCGTGATCCCAATGTAGAGGTATTGTCCGCTATGGCTTTAGGAAAACTGTGTGACTTGAGCACTTCCCAAGAGGTCACCCATCTCAGCGCTACTCCAGCCCAAGCAAGCTCAACTATGGAGTTTTTCATCATTAGCCTCACGGTTTTGCCCCAAAAGACGTCTCTATTATTTTAGATCAGGTTATCTATTTATACAGCTCAAGATCTCCCTCCATTTTCGATGTGGGTTCGATTCATTCCTCTGCCCCTCTCACCGCTCATTCTTCGACCTAGAAGTCTGCCAGGAGCCGCACTCTACACCAGTGATTCCCCTCTCTTGGGACATCACTCGACGAATACTCCCCGTCCTCTTCGGCCACGGGTGTCACAGAAATTGTGGTAAATTAAGAGTTTGACAAATTCAACCCGCAAAGCAAAAGCTATAATAAATCGAGAAAAATCAAAATTCGGCAAAGAACTCAAGACTCCATTGCAAACAGTCGATGTGATGGTCCAACAAATATAAGATGTAAAAAATGTTGAGATGTACTTACAGAGGCAGAAACAGTAATGAAAATTATGGGCACAAAAGCTTGATCATGACTTGCATTCTTTTTATCGAACTACAGGAAAAGTAAGACTATAGACATAGTACCTGAATTTTTCATTCAAGAATCAAAAAGAATGGAGAACCGGCTGAAGAACATGATTCAAACATTGGTAGATCAGACCCCTCAAAAGGACAACATGAAGCATGATCTTGCTTCTCACCAAGTTTTTGTTCTTAGGTTCCCCATCAAGTTTAAAGTTGATCATCGATTCAGCCAGTAAATAGGCATTCCCAATACTGCATCATAGTCAAAGACCAGTTATTCATCATCAGTATCTCCTAGTCCTCCAATTCTCTGTCGCCTTCTGTCAAAAACTGCCCTGAATGATTCACGCTCAGCACGTAGTTGTTCGTTGAATCGCCTTCTTTTGTCAGCATTTATCTTCACTCTAGCATCCTCAAGAACTTCTAGCAGAGGGTTGGATTTCTGCAGTAAACAGGTAGCACATTGACTGCATAATCCAACAAGAACAACAACAAATCCTTAATCCTAAAATAGTTGCAGTTCAACTATATGGATTTCTCGTTTTCATCCAGCTAGTCAACGGACATGATTAAATAACCTTCACATTTGTATACAGAGCCTTCCATTAGTCAATGATAGACATAATTAAACAACTTTAAATATCCATCCCTCATGTTACCCTCCATTGGTATCACCCTCAACCTCACCACCCATCCAACGCTAAATAATCTATAACAAACCAAAAAATAAAATACATCACCTACAGGCTGCAAGAAAATATGCATGAGGAAATGGCCAAGCTGACAATGAAAGCCATGTAACCAAACTGTGCATGATTTGGATAGATGCTGGCAAAAGAGTAAAAGCCCCACCACCAGTATGATTTTGTAAAATTTGGTTGCAGTGAAAGAAATGAATTTCTATATTGTTCCTTTTTTTTTGGGAAAGGTTTTTATTCTTAATTTCTTAGGATATTGTTAACTCCTATTGTTCGTTTGCAAATAATATTTGCAAGTCATTCCCTGGAATCTCAAAAATAAGGAAGAAATTCCAATGTGAAGGTAAAGAATACTACTTGCCAGATTATAGCCAGCTCCTGGACCAATTATCAAAGAGGAAGAACAATGTTTCCTGATGGCACCTATAGAAAACCCGCTTGTGTCCACCTGAGGGTAAGTATTAGAACAGAACCACGATTACTGTTTGTGCAACAGTTAGCTTCATTCACTATATAGATTTTAAATTTTTAATCACAAAACGATTACAAAAATTCAAGTACAAGACATACTCTATCGCCCCAGCTAACAGATTTGACATCCTTCCCATACGCCTGAATCAGCCCAGAGAGTGCACTAGGATTGGTGCTGTTGGAGTCGTGTCCATCCGCATCCTGATTCTTAGTCCATTTACTTGTTCCTACTTCATTTCTCTCTAGAGAAACTTCCTCTTCTTCAACATTCCATCTTTTCCCCAATTTAAACGATCCTAAACAAACTCAAAAACAGTAAGGATAAGGTTAAGAATATATCGTCCACTCTAACAAACATGCATCGAGTATTTCTTTAGCATCCAAAAGCCATCGAGTACCAACATCACCTCTCATTTTGCATTACTTCAGCATTACAAAATAGCTATTTTACTACAAATCTGAGACGCACACACAAAGAGTCAAGCAGCACCCCACTCACCCATGCCAACACACATGCCCACATGTGCACCACCACATGCTCACATGCACACACATTTATCGATATACAAATATGTGTGCACAATTGTGCATGCATGATGTTGCATTTCTCTTACCATGAAGTAGGTCATTCTCCAATTGCAACTCATTTCAACTTTAATTCCATAAAAACATTTCTAGGAATGAAAAAATATCAACAGAATAAGTTCATCAGCAATCATAACCATTTCATCATCATTTGAGCACATATCAACAAAAAGTAAATACTGAGAGAATACTATTCTTAAACTCATTTTTACTCATGTATATCACCAGTCAAAATTAACATGCTTTGATGGACCATGAGTAACCTACATACACAATTTCAGAAGTAACCTATACACACATGTATGTGCGCGCGAGCACGCATGTATAAGTGTTAGCATGCGGACGAGCACGGACGTGTGTATATTTTGGTTTTGCCATGACCAGCGCATAAAACTAATAAATTACATACTGTGCATATAACGCTATTTATGATGAAATTTTATGATACATCCAATCAATAATCAATATGAAAATTGAGTCAACCAAGCCACTAACTGTAATGACGTTAGAGATGACAAGGTGTCTTAATCATGCATCCAAAGATCATTAGCTCAAATCAAATAAGAGAATGGCTAATATCCTCCTAGGATGAGGTAATAACTCAACTCTCCATACTTAAGCAAAAGGTAGACACATAATTAGGATGAACACTGTCCGGTCTTCTATCAAGCCATCTTACAAACAGTAATACCAGAAACATGATAAGCAAAGTGAAAATAAATAAATAAATAATGTGAATGCTATTCCTGAAAATGTTCATTTATTTCCTGAAAATATAAATGTGAATGCTAGTCAAAGATACCATGATCATGGTCAGGATCCAATGATTTTAATTCTTCTGATTTGTAATTTTCAGCATCCAGAACGTGGTGTAACTCTCCATCACCACCTGCATCCTCTGCTTCCATGTCAATCTATTAATTTAAAAAGGAAAAAATCACACATAAGCAAAAAGGCAGAAGAGGCCATATGTTCATCATTAAATTCTCCAGTATGATTGTCGAAGAAATCATATACATGAACCAATTATGTTTACAAGCAGCCAAGGATCATCAAAGGGTAGGATTCTGTTTTGAACAATTACTATCATATATCAGCCCCGACATTTATTATCATTTTTATCCCACTCAAGTTAATTATCTGCCCTTGTTATTTGTGCAAATCCAAATCAAACATCCACTATCATATTCTAAAATTTCCAACCACCAATCTTCTTTGACAATATTATTTCTTGTTTTGTCATAGTTAACTGCTATGAAATCTATTGGCGTCATTTCTACAAACAGCTTTATTAAAAAAATGATACTGCAGGATATTCAAAAAAAAACCTATGGCTGTAAAAACAAACATCATAGAAAATATTAAATAACAGTAAAGAACGAAAAACTGATATAATCAAAAACTCGAAACAACAAGTAAAGAAAAAGCTGCCGTATTTGATCAAATAATTTTAAACGAAGCAGCACAGAAGTATGAAGTGAAGAACTAGCTTCTCTCAAACCATATTAAATAAGCTACCATCTGTTTAATTACAAACAAAAGCTCCTTTAAAATAATATCTTAAAGGAGCTCATTAGCCACCACTCTTAACATGGAGAAAATACTTCATCAAGGAAAGAGCAAACAAGGTTTGTTATTTATTATTGACATGTTATTTCCCACAAAAAATATGACTATCGAAATGTAAATAAAACTCTCCATCAAATCTCAAGCACATACCACATGTGAGAACATTGTTTGAATTGGGATTTGACCATAGTCTAACAATCAAATACTAATGTCTTCCTGAGGTCCTTTTTTTACTATAATTGGTGCAAACTTTTTCCACTGCCTCCTTATAAATATCTCTCCCTGAAGGAATAGTCCACGAAGACCAAGGAATCTATATAGCAATGGCTGCAAAGTGTGTGTAATCCACAATTTCATCATAGTTGCAAGTAAAACTTCAAAGCAAGATTCGTTACACAGATTTAAGCGAGCTTTCTACTAAATCTAAAATCATTCAAACAGCATAATTTGGATGTCTTAAATTGTCAACAGCATCAAATATTTTTCCACACTCTTATAAGTGGATTCCTTTTATCCCTCAATCAGGTGATTTTACCATGAAAATTTTAGGTCCCGACTATGAAAATCACAGTTTTTTTTTAATGAAATCACAGTTGAGAAAACACTGTTCCCATATAAATACATGTCCAATAATTTCAGTATTTTAGACTCAAGAATGCCATTTTGGTGCATTATGCAAAATTCCAAACCCCTTCTTACGACCCTACAATCTCAGCTTCATCAAGCATTTACATCCAACTTTATTTTTCTCAATGCATTAAAAGCAACACTAAGAATTTCACATGATACTGAAACAACTTAATTCAAACATGATGCAGGAGCATTTTGGTCATAGATGGATGTGTCAACATGATTTTCGCATTCCAGCGAAATCGACTTATTATTGGGTTATTTATTTTTTTTGAGTCATGTATTTTTATTTTATTGAGTAGTCTGAACTTTATTATTTTGGTGGGAATACCATTCTCGTGTCTCGTAAATATTTTGGTTTGTTTAGGTCTTATTTGGGTTCCATTTGGGTCTAATTTGGTTCGAATTAAACTCGATGTAAATCAAGTTAGGATTTGTTGAAACAAACCAAAATAGAGGGACTCATTTCCAGTTTCTCCCATCAATTAAACTCTTCTTCCAGAGCCTTCTTCCTAAATCACGCCCGAGCCCCGACACCAGCACTTGCGACTTCCAGTGGGATCGCCAACACCGCCCGCGTCGCCAACCCCACTGCTCCCCAACTTGTCGTCCACTTCGCAACACCCCTGTTGCCAGCGATAACGTCTACATCTGGACCTCCCTTCGCCGAATCTATGAGCGACCATGGAAAAGGGAAAGTCTGTCCTACCACTCTTCCTCTATAAGGCTGCTAGAGTTGATGATGCTGACAAGTATGAGTTGAAGAAGAATGCTAAGATTTCCATCTGATTGTGTGAGGAGAAGAGGGTTTTCTTCCTTGCTTGGCTGATTCCGTATAGTGAGCGACAGATCAGCATTTGGAGGCGCAGCAGGGGGCTATGGGCTTCAGCATTTGGAGGCTTGAGGTTTATTTTTCTGGTTTATGTTCTCATCTTCTTCTCCTTGATCCTACTGTTCAGAAATTGACCAAGAGTTTCCCTGTTTCTTTGGCTTGCATGAATGTAACTGTAACTTCTGAAAGGAAATCCGAATTACATTCAGTTGCTTTGGGTTTCTAAAATGACCAAGCCAATTTTCCTATTTTCTGAGATTCATGTTCTTGAATTACCGTCTATTCATTCCAAGTATATTTGAAATTCACAGGTTTAGCGTTTCCTTCCATTACTTCATTGTTCTGTCCAAGTACATGAAATTTTACATCAAACTACCTCTGCTGGCCCGTTCATGGAATTAAAATGAAACTTGCTATTTGTTGTTCATTCTGTTCGAACTCGTGGATCAATTATCCGTAATTGGTGATGGTTCCATGATACGTCCTTTCAGGTTACCGTTCATGATTAAGTTATTCAAAGTTCTGGAAATTTGTCATGTTTCATGTACATCAAGTTGATATGTTTAGAGGAAATCTTCTTAAACTTGATATAATCCTTATCTTAAATGCATGGCTTACTGGTTTTCCATAGAGCATTAATAATTTCCTAAGCAACTACATGAAACTTTGTGGAATTGAGAAGCTGCAAATTTAAAGATAATTTAAGTTTAATCTCCTCACTATTGTTTCATATTGCATAACTAGGTCCATTTAGCACGTAAAATAAATAATCCTTTTATTGGTAACTAAACATCGCATTAGTGATCCGCATCACCTTGGTATTAGAGCTAATCGAGTTACAACCTATAGGTTTCTTCTCTTCTCAGGCTACATCAAAACGTAATTCACATCAAGGTTTCGTTTGATTGGAAGAAAAATTGTCTTTGGAATAAAATTTTTTGGCCAGCTTTGAGATTCATATATAATGAGAAATAAAATTAATTTATTATACTAAAAATTGTACAAGATGTGAAATAAAATTAATTATTGTATAAAAAATATAGCGAATGTGAAGTAAAATTAACTTTTTCTACTAGAATTTACATAAGATGTGAAATGTAATTAATATTTTATTATTTTAAGTTGATGTATGAAGAGGAAAGGGGAAACAAACACTGAGCCATGGTTTTTGCTTGCTGATTGCCAAATGAGCTTAATTGTAACAAATAACAGCAAATAACTTGCAATTACCTCCTGGATAGACTGTTCATTCAATTGATCCCCACCGAATAATGTCTGCAGATTCAAAATGAACATGATAAGCCAAAGGGGAAAATGCAACATGGTATAATGCACGTCATTCAAAAATTAAAAATGATGGCTGACCTGAATATCAAGTTGCAAATATAAAGAAGGTGCATCTTCCCACTGTTCTGCCATCTTTTGTATAGCATCTAGCTTGAAACCATGTATGTTCCTAGCAGCACAACCCTGATTTGATTCCCCAAACATCCATAAGAACCATAAAAAGTAATTGAACATCACAGAACCATAAATAAGTAGAATTTGGGTGCAGTAGATATTAAAACTAAATCAGAATCCAACACCCGAACACCTTTACAGAAAAGAAAGGCACGAGCAGAAGTTGTGCATGTGGTGAGGAGAAAAATTTGCACTTTCAAGGCCTTCTAAGCCTCTTGCTAGTATTTCATACTCACAAAGAAAAAAATAAACTACTGCTCTGGGCATATACATTGAAATATCTTTTTTGATATTGAATAAAGCAGTCTTTAATTTTGCCCAAAAAACTATAAACTAGCATAAACATTAGTAAATATACATCCAATTTATACACGTCTACCTAAATATACTGATAAAATATATATACACATTTTTTAGTACTGATAATATATGCACATGCATGTATACACAGAGATATTATTTACACATTGTCAAAAACAGTAAAGGGTTTCCATACATATTAAAGATAGCTATATCAATAGACCTACACTACGGCTTTATAATTTGAATTCATCAATAACAACACTGTCTGCTCTTAAATTTCAAAATCAAGAGAACCTACCATGCGCATAAGCAGCTACATTATCAATATAGCAAAATTAAAGTGCATCACAAAATATATTAAATAAGATGAAAATTGAAACATAAACATTTTTCTTAATAACAAAAGAAGCACCACAAAGAAGCCATAAAATTACGTGCTTCAATCATATAAGCAGTTAAAACACAATTATTGAAGTCACTGCGCCAAGCTGTGATGAGAAATTACATGAAGACCTAGTTTAGATTTATAACCAAGGTTTTGAAAACCGGACCGGCTTCAGAACTGGTAGATTGAAAGGTTCAAGGTTCAATGGTCGAACCGGGGATGAACCGGGATGATGTAAAAATTAAAAAAACTTATAAAATATAATGTAAACATAATTGAGATATATATTATTCATACACCAACACAATAATTAGACATAAACTGAATTTTTAACAATTGAATTTAATAAATAATATTTTGTGTCATAAACCAAAAAATAATTCCAAGCAAATCGAAGTAATAACAACCCAACAAAATATTCGCAAACCACAAATTGAGTACAATATTTAGTACATCATTAAAAGATCTGAACAAATAGTATGTCTTGTCAATACTAAAATACTAAATCATTTCATCATTCCATATCACTAAAATACTAAAATACTAAATCATTCTGAGAGGAGAGTGCGAGGCAAGGGGAATCGCGAGTTCGCGACTGTCGCGCGAGTAGAGGCTGCGGAACGGAGGCCGAGTTAGGGACCTAGGGTTTAGGAAAGTTTTTTTTTATTTTAAACTCAACCGGTCCAACCGTATTGGTTCACCGGTTGACTGGTTGAACCGTGATTTAGACCGGTTCTGGCCGGTTTTAAGCAGATCCGGTTATAAAATTAAATCGGACCGGTTGGCTGGCTGGTTCACGGTCCGACCGGTTGAACCGGCCGGTCCGGTTTTTAAAACCTTGTTTATAACCACTCAAAAAACTTGGTCAAATTAAGGCAAAATAATTACCAATATAATACTTGTCAATGTTCTTGGGTGTTTCCCAAAATAAAGCACCAACCATGGCACGGAATAAACAAGGGTTGACCCAAATATGGAATCATAGTAGAACAAAGTTTGGAACTTTATTCATATTATTAAGTGAAACAACATCACTGAAGAAATTCAGATAAAAAGAAAGTCGAGCTTTAAGATATAAATGGGATGTAAAGTATATCTTGAAAAGGATAAAGATTTGGCAGTTATTCATGAAGGGTCTTACGGTATTGTCCATTTTCAGGAGAAAACCTATTATTATGACTACAAACAAAAAATATCTTATTAGAAATGCAACATAAAATAAGAGAATCTACAAGAATAATTGATTAAAAAGAGATAGTTGTCTATGTTTCCAAAATTTAACAAACTACAAGTGCAAACTTACGTAACAAAAATCTATTTCACATCATATAGTCCTTGATTATGCAGAATATTGCAACCATAACCAAAGTAAAAAACAATTAAAATATAAATAGTCAACAATAACATCTCACCGCTGGATCTTTATATGTGGCTTCTAGAAGGTACGATTCATATCCTGATCTCTGCAACCNAAAAAAAAACCCAAAAAAAAAAAAAAAAAAAAAAAAAAAACGCAAATTCTACTTGCAGAACACATTATGAAATACAACTGGCTCGAGATATTTATCATGTAATAAACTTTAAAATATGTACATGGAGATTACAAATTTCTAAAGCCTAAACTAAAATGTTAATCAATATGAGAAGAGAGAATTTTGAACATGAAAGAATATCCAAGTTCCAAACTGGAGGGCACAAAAGGGATACCATTTGCAACTAGTAACTGAAGGATCTTGAATTTATTTTCAATTAAAAAGGAAAATTCCTGTTGATAATCAGTATATTTCTAGTTTCTGAGAGTAATATTCACAGAAAAAAAGCATTGTAAATTTGTAAGCTTTTCCTCTGACCAGATTCATTATCACATGAGAAATCTGACACAGCTAGTATCTAAAGATTTAAGAGAGGCATTGTCATATCAACATCACATACAGTCGTCTCCATGTCAGAACATCATATAGCCAAAGCATCAAAAACCTTGGCATCTCAATAAATAGACAAAAGCCAAAGGCACTAGGCAAGATTCTGCACGAACATGCCATCTCTAGGCATTTTGAGTGTTTTCTCTGAACTAACATTTTAAATTGGTGCAATCCATGTAAATAATAGAGTAAATATACTGCAGAATCAAACAAAATATACATACTTTGAAACAAATAACAACAAGCTGCATACGAACTAATTACAGTGAATCATGCTGCAAAATAACTATTTAGAACAACAAAGATTACCAAAGGAACACATGCCAAGCTACTATGAGTATCACTAGGGATAGTTAAAAATAAATTGATGCTAACAGGCCAATTGGTCCAATTAAAAAAATTGAGTTATTGGATTTTGCCCATGTACAAAGAAGGGAGACCAAAAAAGACATAGCAAGAAACTATAAGGAGTGATCTTAGTTACTTATACTTAGATAAGAATTTGGTAACTAATAGAGCGCAATGGAAACAAATGATTCATGTAGCCGACCCCACCTAGTGGGATTAAGGTTTGGTTGTTGTTGTTGTTGCTAACAGGCCAATTGGATCACCAGCTTACAAAATTTGTATAAATTATAATTCTACACTCAGATCAATCGTTTTCCAAGTCCCCTCAGCTAATCGTTTCGAAAATCAATAACACCTCATCTAAAACATGCTCTCAAAGACCGTTTAAAATGAAGATCAGTTTTCCTTTCAAAAAAATGAAGATTAGCTTTTCCCATATACACATTTTATTGTTTGTTCATATATTGCTTCATAATCATATTAACCAAGCAGTGCAAATATTCCAATACTGACATGATCACTAACTTGCTATCGTACGGAAAATGAAAAAAAAAATTAATTTCAATACATTCAATGTACATGGAAGATTGAACAAAATGCAGTTTGCACTCTCAAAATATAAGCCAACTTTGCACCTTGATAACAAAAACTCACGTTTCACCCTCAACACCATTAATTTTGGCTGGTTGCACCCAAGGGCTGTGGTTTCGATGGTGCAACTAGCCAAATTTAACGATGTTGAGCATGTAATGCGTGAATTTTTATATTTGAAGGTGCAAATAGCATTTTCCTCCCAGAAGGTTCCAAATCCAAAAAAAAAAGGAAACATTGCTATCCAACATTTTCACTAAAAGATACAAAATTCCTAGAAAGAAAATATAACAAGGACATTCCTGGTCAGAAGGGTGGAAAGCACGACCAGACAAACAGCAGCTGATGCAAATTAATCATGAAGATACGAGTGTTACTTTTGAATACTGAATAGTTACATTGAGCTAACAAGTAAATCAGAACCTGAATGACAAGACTAACAATATGTTAACTAACACTATCATTTTTCCTTCAATAGTGCCAGTTTCTCCATTTTTTTGCTTTGCATCAGGAAATGTTCCAAGCTTCAGAATTAACATTCAGAACAGACTAAACAGGAACAGAAATTCTCACAAGTTTCACAAACAGAGAATAGGAGAATACCTTTGCTATTGCCCAAAACTGAGCAAAATCAGCTACCCGCAGATTGCGGTCATCCACTAAACGAGACAAACATACCATCAACAAATAGGTCAGTCGCCAAAGAATGCTGCACCAGTAGTTAGTGAAAATGAAGGCAGTGCACGCTTAATATGCACTGCATCCCATTTAACCCAAAGTCACACTAAATTACAGAATGGTTTGAACAGAGATGGGCCAAAATCATTGAATGCCTAAAAAAAAATCCACTTTAGATAACACTAAGTTTTCCTAGATGAATATCAGGTATAGAGTTTGTTCATCTCCCTAATAAAACATGTTCCATAAAATTTAAAAGTTGAAAGATAGCTTGCAATATGACAGCTATTCCCGTAGAAATAGGTATTCCTCAAGAAGGTGAACAAACATACACAGATATTTCAGAGAAAGCCAGGACATCTCCAGGAAATGTAAGCAGCACATCAAAAAAGAAACTCCCAACAGTGAACAAGATATTTAAGAGGGCAAACAAGTGTAGTAATAAAATTTACCCCTTGTGCTTACTGATAAATAATAAAAGCACATGGCAGCATAGACTGCATACCGATTACAAAGGTGAAGGTTCCTTCATCCAGGGTTTTTTTGAATGCCTTTAACATGCTTGATCGATAAACCTACAAAAAGCACAAAAAAATCCATAGCTTTAATCAAAGAGGCAGTAGTCATATGAGTTTCTAGATACAGCTCTCAAATTTCCTTAGATCTCCTATAACAAGTACCAATTAAGCTCAAAAGGCTGAAATCATAATCACAAACAATCAATTCACTAATATGCTCCCAAAAACCGATTCAACATACTAAACAGCCGAAGTTGAGTGGAATAAACGATATGTACATAACTAATAAAACTGCACATATACTTAGACCACTTCTATGTTGGAAACATTTGCTTGAACAATTCAATTATAGGCTTAAAATAATGGAAACACTGGAGCATTCATTTCATTAAGGACACTAAGAAATCAGTCACTTTTATATAAAAAGTCATAGTTGCAATGGCCTGACATACCTCACGACAATACCACAAATGGAATTGAACTGAATCACAGTATAAAACATGTGGAGGACTTCATTTATTGAATGCAACAATAACTAGATAAAAGACAGCTACAAAATTGTCCAAATGAAAATCAAGACGTTAGAAACCATCTTTTAAGAGATCCAAGAGATTTCACCATACAAATAGCCTATGTTTTATCCTTCTTAAGATTTTGGATCAAGGAGAAACAGAGGTAAAATCATAGACAACAAAAATCATCGAACAAGCCAACCTCCCTAGTCCCTACTATTACCATCCAAACAGAAATATGCATTCAACTTCAGACCGAATTCATTCAGCAAGCAGCCAAGAAGAGAAGTTCAGCTTTATAAATCCTTCTCCAACAAATTATTATATCTAATGCGATGGTAATTCTATCTTGTTTGGTTATTCTTGCATAACCTCGAACCAAATTAATTTGGCTTACCACATTCCTCCATAATCTTTCACCAAAAAATTTCTACCCACATAATGATGCATCTTCTACTCTCATCGTAAATTCTCATACCGAAAATGTCTATTTCTGAAGATTGCCTACAACAGGTTTTTTGTTTTAACAATAGGTTTACTGGTATACTTTTTCAAATATAAACGTTTCTTTCTCTATATTTTCTAGTATTACCAAACATTCAGCTTAAACATTTTTTTCAATGATTTGTTGCTGTCAAATGATTTCTTTTGCCTAACACATCATAACTGCTATTCCTAAAATTTTCCTTTAAGCTTCTAGAACATTCTTCCATCACATTATACTCTAGAGAAACTTCATTACAGTAACCACAACTTTAACTCAACAATCATGCCCTCATCCATATCCTAAACTAACGGAATAATAAAACCAACAGTGGTCAAATTCTAGAGACTGATAGTAATAACTAGAGTGGTCAAGACAATCACTGTTAAAATGAAAATTAACAAAAAGAGCATGTAGATATAAATTAATGATGCCAATCACCTCCTCCATTTCAGGTTCATAGCAATATTCAATCACTTTCTTCATAGCCTGTTTTTTGCTTCTAGCTGAGCCAGATAACTTGGAACCATCATTGTCTTCAGCCTTCAGGGGAAAACAAATATGCATTTACATAGAAGCCAACATGAAATGTAAAAAAAAAAAACATTTGCGAAGACAAAAAGAAAGAAACAGGGATATAGGTTAAAACAAAAAGGTGTACAACATGAAACTTTTTAAGAAAATCACTAACCTTTTCAACCTCAATCATAAAATAGTCATCCATTGCATGGATTCGTGGTACACCACCACCATTTTCAACTTCAAGATCACGTATCGCCTTTGCCAAGTAACTCTTTCCACTACCTTCAGGAAATCATAATGATTTAACGTACTTCAGAAGCAATACACAAGGAAATAAATGCATGCTAGAGTAATGAAAACCACAGTACAAATGAAAAAGGTAAAAATATCTAAAATGGATCTAAGAAAAAAAGCAGAAAGAAAGCACTTTATAAAGGAAAAATAATCCAAAACAAGACAATGTGCCTGAGCTCCAAAACACCCACAAGAATCCTACATTGCATGCTCATAGTCAGTAAAAGAAATAGTTTACAATCACCAATAATATAAAATAAAGTAGATGGCAATCAGAAACAACTCGGCACCTCATCCTAGCTTTACAAGTGGAGAACGTGTGGATTTCATGGTCAACACATAGGGAAGACGAAAGAAACATTTCATCATCCTTTATTCAGCTTCATGTTTTGGATAATAATTTGTTCAGCTTCCCAAGAAACCTCTCCAAGTCTTCCCCAATATCATATGGAAAAAGAGAGAGCATACAGTCACTCATACGATTACATGATACAGCAATCCAACTGAAAATCTCGTGTACTAGTTTGATTCAGTATTACTTTATGAAGCACTGTGGCAAATATAATATCTTATGCCAAAGAAACAATTCTTAGGCTTCCACCACTCTCCTCCTTAAGTGATTTCTTACAAAACAAAAAAAATTAATTCAACTCATTTATTCGACAGGGATATAAGCCGAAAAGCACATCCCTCAAATAAAATTGGAGCAACTGCTATCTCTCAGGAAATGTTGAACTTAGAGCCCAATATACAACATAGAAAATTTATCATAATGGTGAATGTTAAGAGCCTTAATGTGATCATAAAGGAATCATAGGGACTCATATGTAAATGTACATATCTTGTATAAATATCATTGTAATGTGTAGGGTTTAGCGTAGCTGATTCATCACATGGTATCAGAGCCAAGTTTGTCCAACTAGGGTTTTCGCCCGCACGCTCGTAAAGTCTCCATCCCAACCTGCTCGACTCTCCGGTCCGAGCCTCATCTCCGCCTGCCTTTTTCTTCTTCATATCGCCCGAGTGGGTTCTCCGTCAGGCGCCATTGACTACATGCGTGCATAGTCAACTGAAAGTTATCTCCGACGCTCAACTAGCTCCATTTGACCGACAAGCCCGTTTCTTCTTCCTCTTCCTTTCATTCTTCTCTCCAATCTCCTTCTGATCACCTTGTTGTCGACAATTGTGACGACGTCAACGACAAATCTCCCGAGCTCTTAACCGCGACAACGCAATTACGCGCTGGGGCAGCAATGCAGTTCAGCGGAAGAGAGGTTAGTGATTGTATTTTCCTGCCTCCTCCAAAAAAACTTCTCACCTCACCACTGGCATCACCTCAAGCTCATTTATTTGCTTGAATTCTTTAGCTTTCTGTGTCGTTGAAAATGAATGGTGAATTGGGGCTTCCTGACAACCAGCTTTCCTATGCTATCTCCATTTTGATTGAGGAATATGCTACGTTACTTCGGCTGCAGGCTTTACAAGGATGTGTCCCCACCACTATAACTAGTCTGGCTCAAGAAAATACATCCACAGCCTGTATTTCTCGTACTACTAGTGCTAATACTTAGATTCTTGACTTAGGCGCCTCCGAGCACAGGTCTGGTAACATCTCTTTTTCTCACCTTAGAAAACCCTCATGCCAAATTAATGTAAGACTTGCTGACAGATCCACTTCAACTGTAAAAGGGGTTGGTTGTTTCTCCTACTCCCTCTTTGTCATTATCTTCTGTCTTTTATCTTCCCGAGTTTCCGTTGAGCTTGTTGTCTATTAGTAAGCTTACAAAATTTCTAAATTCCTCCATAACATTCACTTTCGATTTCGTTTATATAAAGGATTTGGGGATAGGGAAGATAATTGCCATTTGGTAATAACTCCATCTTCAGCTCTTGTTACTGATGTTACCCCATTACAAATTCACAGCCATCTTGGACACCCTGGCCTACAAAGCCCACAAAAAATGGTACCAAATCTTTCTAGCCTTAAAAATTTAGAGTGTCAATCTTGTGAATTAGGACAACATTGCAGATCTACCTTCTTGAATCAGGTCAATAAGCATGCTTCAGTTCCATTTGCTTTAGTTCATTCAGACATTTGGGCCCCTAGTCATGTAACCTCTAAATTAAGCTTCAAGTATTTTATCACATTTATTGATAATTATTCAAGAATGACATAACTGTTCTTAATGAAAGATCGCTCTGAGTTATTTTCCATATTAACTACTTACGGTGTTGAAATCAAAACACAATTTGGTGTTCTCATTTGTGTTTTTCGAAATGATAATGCAAAAGAATACTTCTCAAATGCTATTCAATCTTATTTGTCAAATCATGGGATACATCACCAATCCTCATGTTCATACATAACTCAACAAAATAGCATTGTAGAACAGAAGAACAGGCACCTGATTGAGACTGCACATACCCTTCTACTTTATATGGGAGTTCCTTTACAGTTTTGGGATGATGCAATTCTCACATGTTACCTTATCAATCGCATGCCATCCTTTGTCCTCCATGAACAAATTCCATTCTTTGTTCTCTTTCCTATAGATGCAGTATATAGTCTCCCTCCAACTGTGTTTGGTTGCACGTGTTTTGTCCATTTGTCTCTTAATGAAAATAAATTATTATCTCACTCAGTAGAGTGTGTATTCCTAGGATACTCTAGTCTCCAAAAAAGATATCGTTGTTACTCTCCTGAGCTACATCGAGCTTTTGTTTCAGCCGATGTTACATTCTTCGAGTCTACTCCCTTCTTCACTAATCCACATGCCACCTCAGAAATTATTTCAAAGGCGCTTCCAATTCCTTGTCCTTTATTTATTCCTTCCCTTACACATTCTTCAGTACCAGCAACTAAACCTCCACAAGTATACACTTGATGACATTGGCTTGAGACGGTTGTTCCAATTCCTAAGAACATTGCAGTTCCTGAGGACGTTCCTGTTCCTGCGGACATTTCAATTCTCAATACCTCTCCAATCCCGGATTCCACCTCTAACCCTGACCTTCTCAATCTTCCCATTGCTTTCAGAAAGGGTATTTAATAGTGCACTACTTCTCATCCCTTATCTCGTTATATTTCTTATGCTAACTTGTCTCTAGATTACTTTGCTTTCATTTCTTTCCTGTCATCAGTATCCATTCCTAGATGTTTATCAGAGGCCCTGACTGAACAAGGGTGGCGACAAGCCATGATAAATGAGATGTCGGCATGGCATATATCATCAAGAGTTTTCCTGATTGCTCAGTAGATCGTCTAAATGTGAGACTTGTTGCAAAAGGGACATACTCAAAAATATGGTATTGATAATATGGATACATTCTCCCCAGTGACTAAGATAATATCCGTGCGTCTATTTCTTTCTCTAGCTACAATGTCACAATTGCCTTTACACCAACTAAATATAAAGAATGCATTTCTCCATGAGGACTTAGATGAAAAAGTTTATATAAAGCAACCATATGGGCTTGTTGCTCAGGCGGAGTCTGGATTAGTTTGCAAACTAAAGCCGTCATTAAAGTATGGTCTGAAACAATCTCCTCGGGCTTAGTTTGGTAAATTTAGTGCAGCTCTTATACAGTTTAGCATTTCCCCTAGTACATCAGATCACTCAATATTTTATAGGACATCAGCTTCTGGAAGGAAGATCCTCGTTATTGTCTATGTTAATATTATTATCACAAGGGATGATACTGATGGATTCTTAAATTAAAATGTCATTTACATCAATATTTTTAAACCAAAAATTTGGATAATTTGAGATACTTCTTAGGCATGACATGCTCGATGAGGTTGATATGTTGGGTGCCAAACCAGTTGACACTCCTATGAATCCTAATGTCAAACTAGTTCCCAACTAGAGGGACTTGATGTCTGATCCAGGAAGATATCATAAATTAGTTGGTAAACTGCACTACCTTATAGTTACCAAACCTGATATTTCATTTGCTATGAGTGTTACTAGTCAATTTCTTGAGTCCCCTTATGAAAATCACTAGAAGGCAGCTCTAAGGATCCTTCAATACCTTAAAGCAGCTCCTGGGAAAGGCCTTCTGTATCGTGATTGTGGTCACCTTCAGGTGACAGGATATGCAGATGTGGATTGGGCAAGTTGTCTAGCAGATCGAAGATCCACATCTGGCTATTGTATCCTATTGGGAGGTAATTTAATATTATGGAAAAGCAAGAAGCAAAATGTGATAGTAAGATCTAGCGCTAAGGCAGAGTACAGAGCAATGGCGCTTGCAATATGTTAACTTGTGCAGCTTAAACAGTTAATGCAGGAGCTAGGAGTCGAGCAATCTGAGCCTATGGAATTATATTGTGATAATCAGGCTACAATGCACATCGCCCCCAACCCAATTTTTCATAAGAGAACAAAACATATAGAAATTGATTGTCAATTCATCAGGGAGAAGATTCAATCCATGGAAGTTATAATGTATTTTGTCAGTTCTAATGATTAGTTAGCAGACTTGTTAACTAAGTCTTTGAAAGGCACTACAGTTGACTATCTTTGTAACAAGCTAGGACTTTATAATATATATGCCCCAACTTCAGGGGGGAGTGTTAAGAGCTTTAATGTGATCATAAAGAAATCACATGGACTCATATGTAAATGTACATATTTTGTATAAATAACATTGTAATGAGTAGGGTTTATCTTGGTCGGTTTATCATAGTGACAAATCAGATAACCACAGTGGCATGCCCTTGCTAGCTAAGACCTTTTTTCAATTATTACGGAACCTTTTATATCTATATATAGCTCATTTACTCCCAAAACAAGTAGGTCTTTTATAAATATGGGAATCACTTGCAAATATAAAGAATACTAGTAGATATTTAAGGAGGTATCGTAGTTTTTCACAAGACTAATCAGGTTTCCACGTAAAAATAGCCTTATGAACATTATTTTTACTTATCTGTCCTTTCTTGGGTTGTCTCGGCTCCGATCACTTCCGTCTGATTCCCATTAACAAAATTTTACTTCAACAATGACAATGGCCTCACAACTATAGCTCAAACTCTTTTCTATATTCATTATATTCAAAAAAAATTTTGTCCATGCACATCAACTTTATGCCAACTAAGTGACTTTAAAAATTCATCTTCACCTCTAATACTTGCTTAGTGCTTAACATTTTTTACACAAACATTTCTACAAAACCTATTGAAAGCTAATCAAGATTCTTCCTAATATATTTAAATCAATATTTTCTTAGTTTTAACTCGTGTATGTATATATATATCAATATTCTCAATAAATAATCATATCTAATGTCAATGGTTAAAACTCAAATCAATACAGCACAAGTAGTCTTAGTACCATTGCATAAACATTTTCTTGATACAAAATATTAAAAAAAACCTTTATATCATTCAATCACACAAAAACCACGACTTCAATGTGCTCTGTTATGTTCCATAATGCTTGGAATATTCTCAAGTTTTCAATCTCCTAATAAATCAAATAATAAAAATTTCAAACAATAAACATTGCAATTTCAAGCAATAAACATTGCAATTTTGTTTGCTATGTGGGAGACATGTGGTACAATGAAACAAAAAGATAGAGTACATCATGAAGAGGCAATTTGTGTAGCATAAAGGAAACAAGACCTGGAAGACCACGAAGTATTATCACAATACGATCTGGCCGTGATGCTCGATATGGATGCTTAAACAACTGACTAGCATCAACAAAGGTAGGTTCATCTTTACATGAATGATACATTGCATGTGAAGACCCTTTGTCATCCAAATTCAATGTCGGACGATGCAATAAAGGCAATCCCTGTGTCAAATACAATTCACCATTAAAACCCACATTATGCATTTCATGATAAGAAAGTATGCTGACATAATCATTATGAACCATAGAACCCATGAGCATTCCAAACCATAACGTGAGCACAAACCAAGGTTTGTTACATCAAATTATCTGAAAAATATACAGATAAATATTAGTGTAGAAATCCATTCAAAGATTTAATAAGCTTAGCTTTTAAAAAGGAAAATATGCATGAGTCACCCCAAAAGAAGCCTTCATTACTCACTTAACCTACATTTTTGACTGTTTACATTTAAACCCACCCCAAAATATAAGTATATCTATATTTTGTCCTCCCACCATCAATCCCATTTCCTTCTTGTCCGAAAGGGAGTTAAAAGAGTAACAAAAGTTTCTTTTGGGTGACAAATGTAATCCCCAAAAAAATTATTTAATATTTTGGATCCCCTGGTTATTTGGAATATATTCAACTGTCATCCTAAAACAAGCCTTTATTGCTCATTTATCCCCACTTCCGATATGAAGTAAACAAAACTAACAAAGGGGGGCTAAAATGTAAATATGCATACAGCCTAAGGGTTTTTAATTTAAATAATTAGAAAAGGCATATGAAAATGCCCTTTAAAAATAGTCAGCATAATATGAAACATAAATAGAATTTGCAGGTTACAAGCCCAATCGTAATAGAAGAAATAAATTATTGGCAAATACCCATTTATGAGCCTCTGCCCAATGACTGAAAAGAAAATTGGTCACAATTCTATGGCATAAAAATACAACATTAAAACCTTACAGCATTCGAAATAAGGCAAACAAAAGCTTACAATAGTAGCTTAATAATTACTCCAATATTATCTTTTTAAAATCAACTTAATTTCTGTTGACCCCAAGGTAAATCACTAAAAATAAAATCGAATAAACTCGAAATCAACTCCACATATACATATATATACATAAACACATGCATCAGTTTGCATTCCTTTTAAAGAATATCGGATGCATAAGTTGAGTTTGCATGTGCCACAATGACTCTGTGGAAGAGAGAAGGTTATCTACACAACACCACATGCATATATATCGCAATTCAATTAGTTTGTGCATATGAATATATAGGAACAAATACTGTGTGTAAGGGTGCGTGATTGGTACATTACATGTTTGGTTCATATCAAGTGTGGTAGCTCAACTAGTATTATCTTGAAATAAAGCAAAAGAGCAAAAAACAATGCCTCAACTTGCCCAAATTCTACTAAGTGTGAACCTTCTATAAGAACAAGCCATTTTTGGAACTTGCCAACAGACCAAGAGCCTAAATAAGTGAAAGAGCTATTTATCTTCGCTATTTGTTCTGTTTATGCATACTTAGCCACCCAATATCATTCAGATCATGTTTTTGAAAGCAAGGGAAGTGCACTAGGCAAATAAGATGAAAAACAGAATTCTATTGGACATACCTCAACAGCATGCCCACTGGATGTCTGCTGTACCCGAAGCTCATTATGAAACTCCCCATAAGGCAAAGAATGGGAGCCATAAGCCGAAAGCTGTGCCTTAACGGAAGGGTTGCCAGCAACAGGACCAGGAACAGACGATGCTGACATGTGAGATTTGACTTGGGGATTTGGTAAAGATGGCTCTGCTCGTACAGGGAAAAGAGGCCGTGGTGGAAAAGGAGGATATGCTAGAGATGTATGCCCTTGAGTGGGCATGAATGAAACTTCGGCAGAAACAGGTAAGTAGCTAGCTTGTTTGCTAAAGCAAGAACCAGGTTGTTCTACAAGATAAGAGTGGGGATCTAGCGGCTTATGAGCTTCATTTTGAACCGGAGGGCTGCTCTCAAAGGAAGCTCTCCTTGAGTCTCCATGCAGTTCATCAAAATCCGATTTGATTTCCCCGTGATTTTGATATGAGTACTCTTCATGATAAGGCGTCATATGAAAATTATCAGTACGAGAATACGGATGATGGTTTTGGAATAAAGTAGAGGGACTCTGAATGGACTGAGCTGCTAGTTGATCATCGCAGTTTACCATGCGTGAAGAAATGTTGTCGTTGGTGGAATAAGAAGCCTGCTTCCATGAATCCTTCAACGAAGACTCCTCGGTGGGCCGAAGAAAAAAGGTTTCAGAACCAATCCTTCCATCAGAATCAAACTCCGGCCTTCGATATTCCGTACTCAGTTGTGGCCTGAATCTGTCGTCCCTTTGCAAGGTCGGGGTCTGCTGATTCTCTAATCCCTGGTAAGTCTTAGGCTGAAAGTGGATGCCTCGATTGCCATACGCAGTATCTTGGAATCCATTATCAATTTCAACGCCCGAGTATTGGTTCTGCTTCCCATCATAAGGATGCCTATACATCCAATTATCGCCACAAATCTGAGGGCTTTCGTCTTGCAGAAGAAGGGTGCTGCTCTGCATTCCATGATCGCGAATCAGGTTCAGCCTCCGCTCAACATCTGCCGGAAAATGTCGATTGAACTGCTGGATGGGATGGTGCATGCCCATTCCCGGATCCTCCACCCGCATCCTCTTCCGCAAGTTCTCCCTTACCATGGCTTCTTCATGGACAAACGCCTGCGGGTAAGGCGCCGGTTGGAAGGGTGCCGATCCCCTCGCCGGCGGTAGAGGCGACAGATCATAGACATGGCGGTGAAAGGGCTGTGGCCGGAGCTCGGCAGGGAAGAGGCGGAGGCCGTCGTGGGAGAAGGCCAGAGGCGGTGGACAGAATGGATAGTGTGGTACGGAGCAAACGGGGCAGATTTGGTGACCAGCGATCGGACGGAAACGCCAGGAATCCTCCATCGGAATCCAGATGTTTAGGGTTTCGGAAGAATCTAGGGTTTCAGCAGATCAGAGAAAAGATCTAGCCCTAAGAGGAATCCCTCACGTTTCAAAGATTTCGTGAAGTAGATTCAAGATCAATCGAAATGATTCCAGACGAACTTTGGCGGCAGAAAATATGTGAAGCTGCAATATCGCTTCCCGGCATTGCGGCTCGCAGGCTTGTGATTGTATAAAACTTCGTGAGACGAAGGAGGGAGGAATTTTTTTTTTTAGACAATGGAGGAGATTGCAAGTTGTAAATTGCAATTTAGCATCGTTTCATTAAAAAAAAAAATTAAATAAAAAAATAATTATTTTGATATTATTGTATAAGATATAATTACTTTATACATAGTATATAAATAAAAGTAAATTTTAAAATTAAAATTTATGTAAAATAGGAAATAAAATTATTTTTTTATAATTAAATTTATATATAATAAAATATATATATATATATATAATATTGATAAAAATATTTTTAAATTAATTTTAAAATTTTTTAAGCTCGAACTAAACAAGGCCTAGTCTCTCCAAAGCAACCTAATAAAATCAGTTTAAATTAAGAACCGAATTACTATTAGTTTATAATCGGTCAAGAAACTTGCATCTATTTAGAGGGAGTAACTCAAACTTAAAAGAGCTCGTAAAAAAAAAGAAAATTAATTCTTGAGAGAAGATGGAAAAAGAGCTCAAAGGTAAATTTTTTCAAGAAAATTATCTATAAGATATTAGCATCGCTCAGTTGAGGTATATTGAAGAATTTGATCACCTTATAATGCGGAGTAGTCTTTCTAATTTCGAAGAGAAAATTATTGACTATTATCTTAGAGGACTTTATCAAGAAATCTCTGATATTGTTTAACTTCAACCTTACTACACATATCATGATATTTTCAATCTTACAATGAAAGTTAAAAGGCAAATTAGGAGAAGAGTGATTGTAGTTTAACAACTTTTGGAACTCATCAATCTCAAAATTATAGAAACACTTTCAATCAAGGGAATAGATCTTACGATTTTAAACCCTTGATCGGGAGGTTAATTCAATTAAATCTTCAATTCAATATCTCAAATGCAAAGGATTTAGAGATATCTCTTCTAATTGTCGAAATCATAAAGTTTTTACCATTGTAGAAGAATTTTTGGATGAATCAAAAGAAGGATCACCACCTATCTTTGATGAAAAAATTAAGAAAAAACTATAATTTGTAGAATCTAAGTATGGATCTAAAGGGGCGATAAGTAGTTCTTAATTAAAATTTAATTTACTTGCATTATATCATAATTAAAATAACTTACAAATAAGTTAGCAATAATATAAAATAATAAATATAAGAGAAAGTAATAATTAAGATGTATAAATAATAAAAAACTCATAATCACAAGGAATACAAAAAATTTAATTAAGTTTGATATCTTATGATACTTACAGCACTAGCCAAATAGCAAACTAACTATCCATTAAACTGCTTCCTTGGTCAAAGTCGAAGAAGCCAGTATAATTCAATCTCTCATTTTTCTATGATGATCATACTTGAATCTAATCCTCCTCTAGCTGTACACTAGAGGCCTTCTTTACACAGTGTGAAGAAACCAAATCACCTTCTTTAGATTCAATTATAGAACCTTCTCATTAATTACAAGTAAGCGAATAATTAAACCCAAACTGATATAAAAATATGCAATAAGCATTAGAGAACTAACTTTTCTCATTTCTAAGATTAAACCTTACAGAGCTTGAAGAGCGGATCAACTATGAGTATTTAAGAGTTTTAATTACTTTTCAATCTGGCGGTTGTGTTATGCACCCTTGCACAACCCTCACTCTGCAGCAGCACCAGCACCAGCAGGTTTCTCCCGCTGCCGGCGGTCCCTCTCTATTACCGTAAGGCCACCAGAAAGAGAGTACAAGGTGAGAAAGAGAAGAGATGAGTATAATAGTAATTGTAAAAAAAATAATAATAAAAAATTAGAGAAATGATCTATTTGATAAATATATTAAAATTCTGGAATCCTGATATTATAATTTTGAAAACATGAAGTTGTTCATTATTAAGTTATAAATTCAGGGACCCAATTGTACTTTACCCTTTTATTCATATCTATGTCATTGCAATGCAAAATAAGCTCCACAAGTTTGCATTTTAATATGTTATTATGTTAGCTATAAATTATTAACCATATTACATTCTAGTTTATTTTAGTTTATTTGTTTTCTTTCTAATATCTCAAAAATATTCTATCGGAAAATAAAAAATATATAAAAAATAACTGTGCTCACAGTTCATTATAATTTATAGTATAATTATCAATTTTATTTTATATGCTATACATATATATATATATATATAACATTAAATTTAGTTTTCATTATATAAATATCCCAATGGAAGAAAGTATTTCATCCATAAAAAAAATTTTCACTCTAACCCAAAAAGTTTGACCATGAAAAAAGATTTTTCTGATATGATAACATTAAAATTTTAAAATTCGATTTCAGTTTCAGTTTCGATCACAAAATAAAAGCAGTTTCAATAATTTTGATAATTTTAGTATTAGTAGTTTTGGTTTTTTTGTATAACTTATTTAAATTTTATAAATTCAAAAATAAATAATTATTAAATATTGTTTTTTAGAAAGATATGTTTCGATCGAGTTTCAGCAGTTTTGCTCGAGTTTTATCAGAAAATACTGATACTCGACCAAAACTATCGAGTTTCAACTGAAACCGAAACTCGATACCTCTTCTAATCAATTTTCACTAAATTCGATTCAAAACTATCGAAACTTGACATTTTCAATTGAGCTTTAGAATAGTAACTAACATAATGTATTAACGTGTTCTTAATTTGTTTCCTCCTAATTCATTTAAACATCCCAGATGATAGAATCATGATTCTTAACATAGAGTTCTGTAACAGCCAAATTAGAAGTTTTAAGTCGTAAATGAACTTCAGTGGTCGAGCACTAGATGATCGAGCTATAAGATCTTCACAAAGTTCTTTGGTCTCTCCGTCCTCTTAAACGGTGCTATTAATTCAGTAAGTGAACATTTTCTTAATAAAAAGTTTCATTTTTTAATAAAAAAATGAGTAATTAATTACAGTGAGTTACTCAAAAAATCCTTGATCCACACAAACTCGTAAGTCTTCAGGTTAATTTTTTAGAGTAAACTCTTATCTTCAATCTATCTCAAAAAGAAAAAATTCTTAGATTACATCTAATATAGTTAGGCATTCGAGAATTTTTTAGACAATGAAAATAAATATTTTTTTTAAAGTTTGATAAAAAAAAAAATTATTTTAATATAAAAAAGAGTGTAGAATGTACAATAAATTTAATTCTAATATTTATATTTATATTAGATATAAAATAAAGTTGATTTTTACAGTTAAAACTTATATCGAGCTAAAAAATACTTCGAATCAAACGAAGCTTATTAAATTTTCTTCTTTAGAGCGGACATATACAGATCTTATTTTATTTTAAGGATATTTACATATATAATGCTTTATATCACCATATTTACATATCAAATATTTTTTTTAAAAATTATACTCCACACATTTTTCTTACACTCCACTTTTTCTAAAGCTACACTTTTCTTATACCCCATACTTTTTTTAAAGCTGCAGTGTAATTTTTTGAAAATAAGTGTGATACACGTAATGTTAGTAATATTGAGTATTATGTACGTAATTATTTATTTATTTATTTATTTATTTTTATTTGTATTTTTGAATTTTTATTTTTGTAATCTTGGCCTTGTTTGGGACGTAATTGTAAATGATAGCATGATGGAACTTGTTTGCATGCCAGCTATTGTTCGTCAGTTTTAAGACAAATGGCAGACTTGAGATAATTAAGATGATGATTGATGTTAAGTCCGTTAATTTTACTCGAAGATTGCTCGAAAATTAAATCTAAATTTGAATTGAATCGAGCTCGATTCGATCTAAGTGAATCGACCAACGAGCCACTTTTTTGGCTCGAAAATTTTATCAATCTAATCTTGAGCCGGCATATATAGGATCAAATCGAGATGACTCGAAATCAGATCGATTAAAAAAATAAAAAATAATATATATATATATATATATATATTTTACATATGTAACTAGATTTAGTATATAGTTTTTTCAGTAGTATATTATAAGACTTTATTAGACTTTCATTATAATTTTCTTTATAATTATTTAAATTATATTTATTATAATTTTTTTATTTTTATCTTTAAATAATAGACTAAAGCAAGTGATCATAATTTAAGCTGATTGAATGAATAAATATATTTATACATAATATTTGAATAAAAAATCTAAAATTAATTGAAAGTCGAAATTTGTGTTGGATGTAAAATAAAATTATTTTTTACGCTTGAAATTTATATTGAATACGAAATAAATTTATTAAAATTTATAATAAATTTAAAATATTAATAAAATATTATTTGTGCCTAAAAAATGACACTAGCCAAATAAAGCAACTACTGGATAGCAAGCAACTACTCTATGCAGAAGGCTTCTCTATTTCCATTAGGCCTAGTCTATTGCTTTCTGGATAGCTATTGCAGCACCTTTAACCGCTCTACAGTGCCCCTCTAGCCATCCAGTGTTAAAAATAACCGAAACTCAAGACTCGCTCGAAACTTGTTCGATTTTTGAATTGACTCGAAATCTATTCGAAAATTTTGAATCGAATTATGAGCTAAGGACTTTGGCTCGAAATTCATTTTGAGCCAATTTTACGTTGGCCCTAGCTCACTCAAAACATAATTCGATTTGACTCAAAATTATATATATAGCATAAATAATAATGATATATAATATAAATATATATATAATTTAGTTAGTAGTTTAGTGGTAGAGTGGAGGAAATTTAGAGCTTATTTGGTTGAAGGATAAATTTTAATAAGGAAAAGAAAATATTTTATTTTATAAAATTGATAGAAAAGAAACTTATTTTAATATTGAGAAGTGTGTAGGATGTGAAATAAAGTTGATTTTAAAGTTGGGTATCTAAATTTTAAAAATTTAAAATCACAAAACCTGCATAAAATATATTATGCCATAATGTTAGGGATCATTTTGTAATTAATTCACCCAAATTTATATGATAATTGTTTTTGAGGAAAAAAATTATATAATAATTGAATTTGTCTGCATACAAGCTATTGCCAACCTGTACATTGTATTAATTGCTATTTTTCCTCCAATTGTTCGTCTCTATCAGACTCATATTGGAATGAACGCGCAATTGAGATATGATTGATCGACGTGTGACAAACATGCAAATTTATATGCCGAAATTTCTCAAAATCCGATTGTATTTTATTTAATTTGAAATCAATTCATTTTCTTTTTTCTCAAAATTAATTAACTCAAAAAATAATTAATTCAGTTTATAATAAACATAAAATATGCGTAGACACATATATTTAGAATTTTAGAAAACATATTTGACGATTATTTATATATAAATAAGTTATAATAGTTTATATTAAACAGATGAAATTAGTGATGCACTTATTAAATTTAAAAATAAATTTTTATATTATATTTAATCTAATTAATATATATATATATATATATATAGGGATATTTACATATATAATATTTTATATCACTATATTTATATATTAAATTTTTTTTTTTAAAAATTATACGTCATGTACCTAAAAATTACACTCTACACACTTTTCTTACACCCCACACGTTTTTTTTAAAGCTGCAATGTAATTTTTTGAAAATGAGTGTGATACACGTAATTATGGTGATATGAAGTGTTATGTATGTAATTATCTGATATATATATATATTGAACATTTTTATAGAAAAGGTTTGCATATAATAATCAGATTTTAACTAATTTTGAATAATTTATATATTTTAAATAAATATTATACTTTTGTATTCTCATCTAATTCTTTAAAAACTCATTTGATTCAAGTATTTTTTTAGCCTAATATAAATTTTAACTGTAAAAATAAATTTTATTTTATATCTAATACAAATAATAATATTAAAATTAATTTTATTTTATATTTTTGCATACTTAATAATATTAAATTAATTTTTTTTTATTAAATTTATAAAATAAAATATTATTTTTTTATCTAAAATTCAATCCTCAAACTACACTAGACATAAAATTAATAAACATTAAAAATTTATTTTCCCTTATCTCCTTTTTATTTATTCTAAAAATTTAAAATTAGATTTTAAAAAATCAAAAAATTAATAATTGAAAATAATATTCTTTTAAATAATAATAATAAATTAAAATTTACATGTTAATTGATATCAAATTACAGTACTTTTAATCAAAATTTGTGAAAAGTCGAAAGTTCGGATGCAATTTACCAAAAAACAAACATTTATTTAAAAAAAAAAAAAAACTACATTTTGATTAAAAAAAACTATTAAAAGGCCTTCGGTCGATTGCCTTCTCCACAGCCCTAACCTCCCTTCAGCTTCTCCGACACGCACGCCGCCCATGGCTAATTCCGTCGGCCGTCTCCTCCTCCTCCTCTTCCTCCTCGCCTCCGCGGCGACAACCAGCGCGTTAATGAAGCCCGATACAGATTTCCATGCAGCTCTGCACTTACCAGCTCGGGCTGCGCTGGCTGCCGGCGCAGTTGCAGTGGAGCTGAGCAGGCAGTTTATTCCTTCTATTGAAGGGGCCACAGTCGTCCTCAAGGGGGTGATCGAAGCCGTCGCTGAAGAGATGCCCGGCGGCCACTACAAGATTGGTGTTATTTATACTTCCAAGGCGAAATATTGGGGCAGGCCGGCAGATCTCGTAGCACAAGTGGCCTTCGTCCTTCTGGATGGGAAAATTTGTGCTCGGAACGTGATGGCAGCAACCTTCGAAGGGGAAGTTCTTGAAGTCTCTTACAACTGATCATTCTAATAAAATTAAGCTTCACCATTTCTATGCATGCGTGATAATAATTATATTATAAAAATAAACAAATATATATATATATATATATATTGATTCTGTGCTGGCGCGCCCAACATCAAAATGATATTAAATAATAATAATAATAATAATAAATAAATTTTTATTATATTTCATATAAATTTTAATATAAAATAAATATTTTATTTTATATACATAATTATTTTTAATAAAATTATCAATTTTATTTTACATCCTAAATTAAAATTTTATTTATTAATACCTCATTTGATTCAAATTTTTTTTAATATAAATTTTTTTTTTATTTTTTAAATTTAATGAAAAAAATTTATTTTAATATTAAAAAGTGTGTAAAATGTGAAATACTTTAAATTTTAATATTTGTATTTATATTAGATGTGAAATAAAATTAATTTTTATAATTAAAATTTGTGTTGAGCAAAAAAAATTATTTCAAATCAAATGAGGCCTAAAAATGTAAATTACAACTGATAATTTTATTTAAAATAATTTAGCATATAAAATAAAATAAATTTTTTTACATAAAAATTTATATAAAATATAACAAAAAATTATTTATTATTATTATTTTAATTAAATATTATTTTGATCTTGGACAGGGCCCTACCTCTTCTCTCTAATGGGGAGTTTCTTGATAAGATTATTTTCATTAAATTTTTAGGTTTTATATGCATGTGTTGGTTATGCTTTTCTTCAAATTTTTTAAATTTAATAATATTGTAGATAACTTTTTTTTCTAATGAAAATAGATAAACATATTTAGTTCAAAGCTAACTGTGCATCATTTAGACTAATCTTTGAATGCTTGAAGTCAATTTATTTGAAAATAAAATTAATTCAACTCATAATCGAATTAATTGATACGTATGTTGTAATTGGATTCGCGCCTTCTTCATCTGAACCGTCCACGTGGTTGCTCACGTGGTCTCCACGTGAGTAAGGCACCCAAGCCGAACAGAAGGAGTATCATCCCGAAAAGCAGACGCCGAAGAAGATCCCGAAGAACAAGGCCCCGACGTGACATCTGACCGTTGAGGGATTGTACTTCTCTTAGGGAAACGCGGTTTTCCCGCCGGCAGGCCATGACCGCTGACACACCGTACAGGAGTCACATACTAGCCATCCGCAGGCATTAATTGAGCTGTCACTAGAACCATAGGTTATTCGGCTGAAAATGACTAGACAGAACGGGTCGAGGGTATATATACATCCTGTGTACAGCCTTGAAAAGGGATTTTTTCTAGAAAAAATCCTTCGAATACACTGTAACCAAAAGAACACATTTCTAGTGATCTTTCAAGCCTCCTCGAAAAGGAGCCGTGGTTTTTCCGCCAGTCGATTTTCCACGTAAAAAATCTCTGATTGTTTCCTGTCGTAACAATTTGGTGCCCTCACATAGGATCAAATCTGATCCCTACATCCATGGAGCACACTCGCGACGAAAACGCTCCTCCACCACCTGGCGAACAGCAGGCGACATGCCTACCCCAGGACGATGCAACCAGGGACGACCGACAGCTCCAGACGCTGACAAACACGGTCGCCACCCTCACTCGTACCATGAACACTTTCTTCGCTAACCTACCAGCCCTCCTTCAACAGCCCAGACATCTCCCCCTGGCTCTTCCCCTCGAAGCCCCGCTTCCACAGTCAGGTACGGAGCACGTCGAATTGCCCCCTGAAGAGACCAGCACCCATGCAGCGGCCGAAAGTCGACCTGAGGTCTACCCCCCGGCTCCTCCAGCGGATACCATTTTTTCGCCCGCCATAATGGCGGCACCAGCGCCGCGCGCTTACAAGACTCCCCGGGTCAGCGACTACAACGGCCTCACCGACCCGGCTCAGCATGTGAAACGCTTCGAGAACGCTCTGGCGACAAGCGACCCCGTCTCTGATGCCTACAAGTGTCGTTTGTTCAGGAACACACTGACGGGCCTCGCTCTGGATTGGCTCGATGAGATCCCCCATGGCTCCGTCCAAAACTTCCAACAGTTCTCTGAACAGTTCCGAACCAGATTCGGAACCTCGAAGACCACATTACGAACGATCCATGAGCTTTGGCAAATACGGCAGGCCTCAGACGAATCGCTCCGCAACTACGTGGACCGATTCTCAAAAATGAATGCTGAGACGAAAAACACCACGGACGACAGATCAACCATGCTCTTCTTCCACAGCATTTTACCCGGCGAATTGTACGACTCCTTCGTTGACAACATGCCGAAAACCCTGATGGAGGCCAGGGCCCGTGCCGAAAAACGCATCCATCTGGAAGATGCGAAGGCTCTCAAGGCGAAAGTCAAGCAGGAGGTCGCTTCGCCCCAGACCAAGAAAGCCGAGACCCCCAAGACGGACTCGAACACTCCCAGGAGAAGCTTTCGAGACCGGAATTCGAGACCAGAATTACTCACCCTCTCAAGGGAAGCGCAAGTTTGAGGGCGAGTCTCCACGTCCCGCCACTCCTGTCTACATTATAGAAGAAATCTTTTCGATCCTCAGCGATAAAGGTTTCATCAAAAACCGTGGCGAACGCCAGCCACCACAACCCGGTGAGGATCCCACAAAGTTCTGTAAGTTCCACCAACGTTACGGCCATCTCCTCTTCGAGTGCCGCTCTTTTCGGGCACTCGTCAACGAGTACATTGAGAACGACTACCTCACCGGGTACAAGAGGATCGAAGGGCCCCTGCCGAAAGCGGCACGACCGCTCTTTCCGAACGACGATCCAAGAGGCTCCCCCTCTTCGACACCAACCGCATCGAAATCCGACGGCAAGAAGGCCATCCTCTCTATCTTCGGTTACCATAGCGGTCTCAGGACTCGGAGACACCAGGAGGTATGCACAGTCGAACTCCCCCCTCTTTTGCCTGATATCACCTTCACTGCAGGAGACCTTCCCAGGGGTGGGATAAATCGCGACGACCCCATCGTAGTCATCGCCGAGATCGGAGCCTGCGATGTCCATCGGACCTTGGTCGACACCGGCAGCTCAGTCGACATATTATACCTCTGCGCCTTCAACGAGATGGCCGTGGGTCCCTGCAAACCTCTCCCCCCATCCATGACGATCTCCAGCTTCTCCGGCGACATCTACCGACCCACAGGATACACAACCCTGCGCGTCGCCCTCGAAGAAGGTCCCAGAAAAATGGAGAAGGAGATCGACTTCATTATCATGGACGCTCCCTCCGGCTACAACGCGATCCTGGGACGCCCTGCAATCGCAGCATTCCAGATGGTTGCATCTACTAACCATCTGTGCGTGAAGTTCCCCACGCCCTTCGGCATAGCGACCATCAGGGGGGACAGAGCCGGCGCAAGCAAGTGTTTTGAGATAAACGCCCATCTCCACACAGACTACATGGACCCAAGAGATCACGCTTTGCCATCGGTCGAACAGAATGACCATGTAACCGTCGCCGACGGAAAAACTGTGCTCATCTCTAAAAATTTTCCCGATAATGAAAAACCCGCCCTGACGGCGCTACTTTTTGAGTATTTCGATGTGTTTGCCTGGGAACCTAGCGACATGCCAGGGATAGATAGAGCCGTAGCCGAACACCGACTAACCTCAAGCCAGGGGTACCGTCAGGCAGAAGAAGAGGACCTTCGGCGGCGAAAAGCAACGCGTGATTCGGGAAGAAGTCGGAAAACTCCTGGCCGCAGGATTCATTAGAGAAATTACCTACCCATCATGGCTTGCAAACGTGGTAGTGGTAAAAAAGAATTCCGGAAAGTGGCGCATGTGCGTAGACTTCACGGACTTGAATAAAGCCTGTCCAAAAGATTTCTATCCATTGCCGAAAATAGACAGGCTCGTCGATTCTTCGGCAGGGTATTCGGTGATGAGTTTCGTCGACGCCTTCTCAGGCTACCACCAAATCCGAATGGCTGAAGACGACGAAGAGCACATCATTCATCACCGACCAGGGAACCTTCTGCTACAAAGTGATGCCTTTCGGTTTGAAGAATGCAGGTGCGACCTATCAGCGCATGATTGACACAGTATTCAAGAATCAGAGGGGGCGAAACATAGAAGCTTATGTCGACGACGTTCTGATTAAAAGCGTATGTGCGAAACAACACCTCGAAGACCTCCGTGAAACGCTCGACACTTGTCGAACATACAACATCAAGCTCAATCCCCTTAAGAGCATCTTCGGTTCGTCATACGGCAAATTCCTAGGACATATGGTGTCGGCTAGGGGCATTGAGGCGAACCCCGAAAAAATCCAAGCCATACAAGACATG
>JAEMOT010002609.1:85827-135218 GCA_019297695.1 Apostasia ramifera | reverse complement strand
CTACTTCCAAGCACACCCCATCAAAGTGATGACGGACCAACCTCTTCGAAGAATACTTCACTCTCCCAAAATCTCCGGAAGGTTGCAAAAATGGGCAGTAGAGCTGTCTGAGTTCGATATCGACTTTCTCCCACGGACAGCCACGAAGAGTCAAGCGCTCGCAGATTTTGTCGCCGAACTCACAACAGCTGAACAGCCTGAACCCCGAAAGAAGCCACAACCATGGACCCTCCACGTAGACGGAGCCTCAGGCGAGCGCATCCAAGGGGTTGGCATCGTCCTCACCAGCCCCTGGGGAATTCGACTTCAAAGGTCAGGGAAGATACACTTCCTCGTGACAAACAATCAGGCCGAATATGAGGCCCTCATCGCTGGGCTCAAATTTGCCAAGGGACTCGGAGCACGACAGCTCGACGTCTACAGCGACTCCAAGCTAATGGTGAACCAACTAACGGGATCCTATCAGACAAAGGACGAAGTGCTCAAGAGATACTTCCAACTCAGCAAAACTCTCCTCCAGCAGTTCGCTCAGGCTTCCCTATTTCACATCCCCCGCGAGATGAATTCGCTAGCAGACGAGCTCGCCAAGGAAGAAAGCGATAACGCACTAGACATCCTGTTTCCCGCCTTCGAAGACCCACAAATCTTCGACATCGAATCCAACCCCGAAAGTTGGATGAATGACATCCGACACTACCTCCAGACGGGAGAGCTCCCGGACGACAGGAATAAGGCTCGCAGACTCAGGGTAAAAGCTGCCAGATACGTCATCTCCCATGGACAACTGTTTAGGAGATGCTACTCGCTCCCCCTAGCCAAATGCATCCGCGAGGAAGACTCGAAAATCATACTTGAGCAAATCCACTCCGAAAACTGCGGAACTCACGCCGCAGGGCGAAACCTCGCCCTACAAGTCCTTCGCCAAGGATACTACTGGCCATCCCTCCAGAAGGACGCCAGAGCATTTAGCCAGAGATGCCCCCAGTGCCAGATCTACTCGAAAATACCTAGACAACCAGCGGATCAACTACATCCTATAATCAGCTCTTGGCCATTTTCGATGTGGGGCCTTGACTTCTTGGGGCCATTCCCGAAATCCGGAAAGAACTTATGCCATATATTGCTAGCAACGGATTACTTTTCGAAATGGGTCGAAGCAAAAGCAATGGCCCAACCAACCGGCACAGGGGTCAAAAACTTCATATGGACACAACTCGTATGCAGGTTCGACGTCCCCCTCTCCTTAATCTGCGACAACGGAACTGCCTTCACCAGCCGGGCCGTCCGAGACCTCTGCTCCAAAAATGGCATCAACCTGAGCTTCGCTTCGGTTAGACACCCCCAATCGAACGGCCAGGCTGAGGCGTCGAATAAAAACTTCCTCAACACACTGAAGAAACGAATTGATAGATTTGGCTCGTCATGGCCAACTGAGCTCCCGGCAGCCATATGGGGACTCAACTACACACCAACAGCAGCTACGGGTCAAACGCCTTTTTCGCTTGTTTTCGGGGGGGAAGCCCTCATCCCAGTCGAACTAGAGGTATACTCCCCTCGAGTCGAAAATGCTAGCACATTCGACCCACCGGCTCTTTCTGATTGGCAAAACCAAAACGAGTGCACAAGGAGATTCGAACTCGACCTCCTCGAAGAAAACAGAGAGCTGACAGCTTTTCGACTAACAGAACACAAGCGAAGGATCGAAAAATACTACAACAAACACGTCCACAGGAGACCATTCCAACGAGGAGACCTGGTCTTGAAATTAAAAAACAATGCTGGCCGAGACATGACATCAGGAAAACTCAGCTCCAACTGGGAAGGCCCTTTCGTCATCCACAAAGTACTCGGCCCTAACACTTACAAATTATCAAGGCATGACGGGACTCTCCTACCAAGGACATGGAGCGGCAACGACATCAGGACGTTTTACTCATAAAACCCCTGTACCAATGTTTCATAAATAATACATCCCTCTTCTCGAAGTCCCTGGCCTAAAATCCTGACTTAGCTCCAAGCGCGACTGGCAGTCAAGGGCATTCCCCTTCTCGAAGTCCCTGGCCTAAAATCCTGACTTAGCGCCAAGCGCGACTGACAGTCAAGAGCCTTCCCCTTCTCGAAGTCCCTGGCCTAAAATCCTGCCTTAGCGCCAAGCGCGACTGACAGTCAAGAGCCTTCCCCTTCTCGAAGTCCCTGGCCTAAAAACCTGACTTAGCGCCAAGCGCGACTGGCAGGCAAGGGCATTCCCCTTCTCGAAGTCCCTGGCCTAAAATCCTGACTTAGCGCCAAGCGCGACTGACAGTCAAGAGCATTCCCCTTCTCGAAGTCCCTGGCCTAAAATCCTAACTTAGCGCCAAGCGCGACCGGCAGCCAAGGGCACTCCCCTCCTCGAGGTCCCCTTGAGCGAAAGCACTCTTCTGGCTCAAAAAAAAAAAAAAAAAAAAGATTACAACTCACCAAGCCAAACAAGATTAAACAAAAATCTTACACAAAATGAACTTTCCATTACAGAAACTTTGCATTACAAACAAGTTTTACAAAGGAAAGTTACAAAATTCAATGTCCGTCCTCGAAAGACTCCGAATCAGAATCTACCACCAAATCGGCACCTGGAGTCCGCGGCACGTCTTCAAGAGGATCCCGCGAACGGAGAGGGGAGACGGCTAAGGGATCTGATAAAATTCCTCCCGAAAATCCTTCTCCATGTGGAGACGAATTTTCCTCTAGAACAGGAACTCTCTCGGCCACTCCCGCCATCTCAGCTTCGGTGGGGGGGATGACCGCCTTCACATCCGAAACAAAAGCAAACATTCGCTCCATCTCCTCAGCAGACATGTCGAAGAACTTACAGTGATATGAAGGGCTCCCGGCGAGAATACACTCATTCATATCCAAACCTTCAAGATCCTCACGGCTAACTAGCCCTCGATCAAGAAGAGCTGAGCCGAGCATATCAACTGAGTTCTCCAGTGCCCCCTTCATAAACGCTTTAAACTCCAGGGACTGCCGGAAGTCGAAGACACCCTACTCACGATTCCGTGCAGACTCATCAAAAGACCTCTCCAGAAGTCCCTGAAGTTCGAACTCGCGACGTCTAGACTCATCCAGGCCCCTCATCGCCGAACGAAACCATTTTTCAGCCAGAAGACGAAGGCGCTCCGACTCGAGACGCTGACGTTCTGACTCCAGGTACCGAAGCTCATTCTCTTTCGCCTTCCTCTCCTGCGCCATAGCCTCCCTAGCAAGCTGCTCCACCAAGTCAACAGCCCGGGCGCCCAACCTTGTCGTCGAGTCCACCCTCCCCTCAGGGACTGTTCGCGGAGGTTCTCGCCGAACGTCTTCCATGGGCTCCTCTACACTTGGGCCAGCAGAATCTGACGCTTCAACATCAGACCCTATTTCGCCTCGACGTCTCTCAGGCCTGTCTTCGGGATCGTCGCTGACCTGTATCTCATCAATATACGCCAGATCGTCCTCTCCATCATCAAGAGATCGGGGCGCTACCGAACTCCCTTCACCCAGATCTCCGGATACGACGCGCCTCCTCTTCGCCGGAAGACGCGAGGGCCCCGGACGATCGTGGGGAACCCTTTTGTTTCCTATCTGTCGGAGCCGGAACCACCCCAACTCGAGCTCTGGCTGACCTGAAACACCAATCAGAAAGAACAGGATTAGCATCCTCGCCGAAAAAGAAAAAGCACGAACTAACAAGACTCACCTGTATACTCCCGCACGTCGAACTCAAGATCACGCAGATAGTCTTCGGCATCGTGCACGCATCTTCGAATCTTATCCACCTCCCGGAAGCGAGGGTCCTCGAAGCCAACTCCCTCTCCTAGGAACCTCCCTTCACCTACTCTTCGAGGCTCACCAAACCTCACTCCACGAAGATCAACGAAGAAAAATCGCTTGTACCAGTCAGCAAACCCAGTATCTCTCACCTTGAACACCTGGCAGAACCTTCCCTTCAGAACGAAGCATCCGCGCAGCCGAGGATTCACCTCCCACCGAAAAACTGCCTTGAAAATCTCGACGTCCCAAGGAATCTGCCGGCGCCGCAACTCCTTGGCAAGGCAATAGATCATTGTGACGGCGTTCGGCGGAAGCTGCATAGGAATGATGCCGAAATAATTAAGAACGTTCACAAACTCAGACTAAAAAGGAAGGAACATCCCTCCGCGCAGGTGATGGAGACACACTGCCACTTTCCCCTTCGGCGGAGTGATGAAGTTCCCCGTCTCCGACGGGTGCTCCAGACCGACTTCTGGGTCCGCCCCCCATACCTGCAGCACCTCTCTCTCAAAGGTGTGCTGCGGTAGGATACACAGCTCACCCCGAAGAACATGGTAGTCGGCCCACATATCTTTCGCTCTGCTACGCGACTTCTTAACCATTATCTTAAACCTAAAGAAGGGCTAACAAGAGAAACGAATAAAGTGACCTCACAAATCCCACTTTTTTTTCTTATATATGGTCCTTAGAACCGACGCTTCCGATCCCCGAGGACTGACACTTGGCTGCCAAAATTTCGAATTTCGAGGTTTTTGGCGCGAAAAATTTATCTTTCTTTTTCAAAGACACCAGAGGAATGCGAAGGCACAAAATGCGTGTCACGAATTATCCATTCAAAATAAACTTTTTACATAGCCAAAAAAAAAAAAAAAAAAATCTATTACAGAGGCTCTGACTCTACAAGCAAATCGCGAACGGACCGAGCAAATTCTCTTCGGCGACGGATCTCTTCCTCCAACTCTTCGACTCGAGACTTCAACATACCCCTCTCCGTCGTCAAATCCTCAACTTGGGCGGCCGCCGCCTCCAGGTCGCCCTCGAGGCGAGTGCACTTCGACTCCAGGTCGGCAATCGTCCTCTCCGCCTCAGACGGTTCCAGCCTCCGAAGGAGAAAAAGAACTTCGTCTATCTTCCGCTCGAAGATTTCCGCCTTCTGTTAGAGTATCACCGCCTTCTGTTCGAGGGCCACCGCCTGATCCTTGGTCGCCGCAGATTCCTTTATCTTGTCAAGATGGGAACAGACGTTCCGAGCAAAGAATTGCGCCGTCGAACTAACGTATGCAGGGCCTCTCTGACCAGACGAAGGACCTGGACTGCCGGGCGGGCCCGAAGAGGAGGTCGTCGGGGCCACATTGCCTTGTTCCGGCGAAGTCACCTCCCGAACCCCCGGCGACGGCGCAGAAGGTATACTCGCCTTTTTCTCCCTAGTCGCTCGCATCTCGTCGTCGGCCACCGTAATTGCATCCTCCGCCGAAGGGGCTGTCCGCACATCATTCACAGGGGACCTGGACGGAACACACGCGCCGTCCCCTACGCTGGAGAGACGAATTCTTGGCTTCTTCGACGCCTCTTCTCGAACAGAAGGGCGTCTTGCGTCGGCTAGGTCCGGTTTAGCCGGGACACTGGCCCCAGTTCTCTTTCCTTGAAGACCGCCGGCTATTCCTGAGAAAAGATCCATCACGTCAGTTTCTCCTCCGGTCAAAAAGAAGGTTCCATCGATGCTTCACAGAATATTTATAGATCGCTGCGGTACACGTGGCAACTGGGCACGCACATCAATGCGCTTCACGACTATCGGGGGGACATGTTGTAATTGGATTCGCGCCTTCTTCATCTGAACCGTCCACGTGGTTGCTCACGTGGTCTCCACGTGAGTAAGGCACCCAAGCCGAACAGAAGGAGTATCATCCCGAAAAGCAGACGCCGAAGAAGATCCCGAAGAACAAGGCCCCGACGTGACATCTGACCGTTGAGGGATTGTACTTCTCTTAGGGAAACGCGGTTTTCCCGCCGGCAGGCCATGACCGCTGACACACCGTACAGGAGTCACATACTAGCCATCCGCAGGCATTAATTGAGCTGTCACTAGAACCCTAGGTTATTCGGCTGAAAATGACTAGACAGAACGGGTCGAGGGTATATATACATCCTGTGTACAGCCTTGAAAAGGGATTTTTTCCAGAAAAAATTCTTCGAATACACTGTAACCAAAAGAACACATTTCTAGTGATCTTTCAAGCCTCCTCGAAAAGGAGCCATGGTTTTTCCGCCAGTCGGTTTTCCACGTAAAAAATCTCTGATTGTTTCCTGTCGTAACAACGTAATTGCATAAACCCCATATATCTGTATTATAATAGTATAAACAAAGAAATTATAGTAAAACTACAAGCATCTATAATAAATGTACCGAATTTAAAACATATATCATAATATGTATAATGCTTATTTTAATATAAAAAAAGGATTAAAATGAATTTAAAACGTACATAACAGTACCTGTTTTGTCTAATAAATATGAGGGATTTCAATTTTAAGTTCATCCGCATGAGCCTCTTTATTTGACTATTTAAAAATAATTTAATTTAATTTAATTTTAAATAAGCATATATTATCATATAATTAATTTTATTTTTAATTAAAAGGAAGTCTCTGGACAATTATAAATATGGATTTATAAATATCTGATATTTTATTTAGATTCAAATATAAAAAAAAATTAATATAAAATTTAAATCCAAAGTTTTTATTTTTTTAAAAAGGCAATCCTCTCCTGAACTTAAGAAAGAAAGAAATTATGAGTAAACATTATGTATTTTTACATAAAAGGTTCTCTAATTTTTTAAATATTTGTTTAAGTCCTCAATCTTATAAAATTAGGACTCAATGAAGATAAAAAATTACATCTAATCTTTGAACAGCGAAGGGGGAAGAGCTGAGTTATAATAAGATAATCTTTTGCTGAAATTGCAATCAAAGGCCTGTAGAAAATAATTATTTTATGTAAGACAAAAAATAGAGATAAATTTAAATATGACTTGGAATACGATTATAAAAATGTCAATACGATTACAAAAATGTCAACTTTCTTCAAGAATAAATCTCCTTTGAGACTGAAATTATGGGTGAGCATTATAATATTGCATAAAAGATCCCTAAGTTCTAAAATATTGTGTTTAACTCCCAAGTAAAACTTTAATATGAATTTTTGGATAAGTTCATCAATATTGATTCTTGTTTTCTAGAAAGCAAAATCTAGAAAGACTTGTGACTGCAAATCTATAGTTAAGGATGATGGTGGTGCAATTACATTCAAGTTCCTAAAGTTTATGAATATTTTAATTGGGTCATAACTTTTGGAATTTGATATTGCACACAATTTTCTATTTTATGATGCTCCAAATTCAAATTTATGATATTTGGGTCCCCTAGTGGCATATTTATAACTAAGTACTCATATTTTTCAAAAATCTCATATAGGTCCTAAATCATGAGAATTGTGTATGGACATTGAATATAGAGCTCATGTACTACATGCTCCATACTTTGAACTAAAAAATATGTGAAATTACAATGAAGAGCCTATGTTATAAGAATATTTCACTTAGATTTATTCTACCTCCATTTGCAATAATATCTCTCTACTTTGAGATCATTCAAAGTATGTTAAGGTACACACTTATAAGTCAAGTCAAGTTCTCAAATTTTTAAATCAAAACTCTAGATTTTCAAATCAAAATCCACAATCATTCAAATTTCAGTCTTTAAACTCAAACATCCAAATCATTGAATCCAAATCTTTCAAATCTTCAAATACCCTAAATTCAAATCTAAATTCAAGTTCAAATTCTTCGAAATAAGCCCAAAACCAAAATTCAAATCTAAAACAAATTCAAACTTAAATTCAAATCAAACCCCAAGTTAAATCTAAATCAAATGCAAATTTCAAATTCAATTTTTCTTTGAGATGTTAGGCTACCTAATCTTCTAACATCCAAGAGTTCTCAATCCAACATAACATCTTATAAAGTTCTAAATTTAAATCTCCATGGAGTATTAAGTCCATCGAATACCCTATTGCTCGAGAATTCTCAAATTCATTTGACGGTTGCTCTCCTAAGTCTCTCAACCTTCAAGTCATAAATCTAGTGCTAAACACCATCAAATCTCATAGCATTCCAAATTGTCTATTTTATTATTAAAGATTGCAATAAATTAAAAATTAATTTCTTTATTATTTTATGTGTTAGAAAAATTGAGTTATTGAATTTTGCCCATGTACAAAGACAAAGAGGGAGACCAAAGAAGACATGGCAAGAAACTATAAGGAGTGATTTTAGTTACTTAAACTTAGATAAGAATTTAATAACTGATAGAGCGCAATGAAAACAAAGGATTCATATAGCCGACCCCACCTAGTAGGATTAAGGCTTGGTTGTTGTTGCTATTATTTTATGTGTAAAATGCGAATAAAATTGCATTTTACTAACTCTTCGAATCAACGTAAAAATCAGTCTAGATTAAAAACCGGATCACATATCATTTTATAATAGAGCCAATCTGACTAAACATTGAATAATTGAATTGATAAATTACTATTATTTTGAAATTTTAAAAAAATAACAAAATTCACCAAAATATTGTCTAATGTTCAAAATAATAAATATATTCATCTTATTAATTTATTATTGTCATTAAAAAATAAATAACACATAATTAGAATATATTTTTATGATTTGATCAAATCTTCATAATTTACTAACGTGCCTTCGTTAAATACAATCACAAATTTGAACTAGAAAAATAGTAAATCATTATAGTTCAAAGAGCCTACTCACGAGAATCAACTAAACAATACAAGCAACTCCAAAATCCAAAGAAACACCAGCAACATGTGAGAACAATAATTTTAATATGTAAAATGATAGAAAGCATCATTATGTCATATTCAGATCTGATTCTCAAGCATATATAGCCAAAATATTTCAAAGTATTCTTTTTGTTCAAGATTTCAGATTTATTTCAAGTTAATAATCACCCATATGTTTTAGATTTAGGAACCCTCACTTCATTGTTTTCTTTAGGCTAAAAAGAAAAAGAGAATAGGCCAATGAAAGATTATATATGATAGTATATTTCTCTCTTTCTTTCCAATTTTTTTCTCTCCCTAACTCTTATGAAAATTAATGGTCTTTCTCTCCGTCTATCTTACCTATTGGCCGTTGAATTGAATGAAAAACAAAGGGAAACATTCAACTATTTACTCTCAAGTAGACCTCTCTTAAACAATTTTATATATAAAAAGAAATCTCTCTATTAAACTCTTTAAGGTCCTACTTGGCGCGAGAATTAAACTAAAGACTAAAATAGTACTATATTAAAAAATAATAATAATAAATAAATAAACTTTTATTATATTCTACATAAATTTTAATATAAAAAAAATTTAAAAGATTTTATTATATTCTACATAAAAGATTTTTCTTATATGATAACATTGAAATTTTAAAACTCGATTTCAGTTTCAGTTTCGATCACAAAATAAAAGCAGTTTCAATAATTTTGATAATTTTAGTATTAGTAGTTTTGGTTTTTTTGTATAACTTATTTAAATTTTATAAATTCAAAAATAAATAATTATTAAATATTGTTTTTTAGAAAGATATGTTTCGATCGAGTTTCAGCAGTTTTGCTCGAGTTTTATCAGAAAATACTGATACTCGACCAAAACTATCGAGTTTCAACTGAAACCGAAACTCGGTACCTTTTCTAATCAATTTTCACTAAATCCGATTCAAAACTATCGAAACTTGACATTTTCAATTGAGCTTTAAAATCGTAAGTAACATAATGTATTAACGTATTCTTACTTTGTTTCCTCCTAATTCATTTAAACATCCCAGATGATAGAATCATGATTCTTAACATGGAGTTCTGTAACAGCCAAATTAGAAGTTTAAGTCGTAAATGAACTTCAGTGGTCGAGCACTAGATGATCGAGCTATAAGATCTTCACAAGGTTCTTTGGTCTCTCCGTCCTCTTCAACGGTGCTATTAATTCAGTAAGTGAACATTTTCTTAATAAAAAGTTTTATTTTTTAATAAAAAAATGAGTAATTAATTATAGTGAGTTACTCATAAAAAATCCTTGATCCACACAAACTTGTAAGTCTTCAGGTTAATTTTTTAGAGTAAACTCTTATCTTTAATCTATCTCAAAAAGAAAAAATTCCTAGATTACATCTAATATAGTTAGGCATTCGAGAATTTTTTAGACATTGAAAACAAATATATTTTTTTAAAGTTTGATAAAAAAAAAATTATTTTAATATAAGCAAGCGTAAATTTAATTCTAATATTTATATTTATATTAGGTATAAAATAAAGTTAATTTTTACGGTTAAAACTTATATTGAGCTAAAAAATACTTCGAATCAAACGAAGCTTATTAAATTTTCTTCTTTAGAGCGGACATATACAGATCTTATTTTATTTTAGGAATATTTACAAATATAATACTTCATATCACCATATTTATATATCAAATATTTCTTTTTAAAAATTATACTTTATACACTTTTCTTACACCCCACATTTTTTTTAAAACTGCAGTGTAATTTTTTGAAAATAAGTATGATACACATAATTATGGTAATATTGAGTGTTATGTATATAATTATTCATTTATTTTATTTTTATTTGTGTTTTTGAATTTCTATTTTTTAATCTTGGCCTTGTTTGGGACGTAATTGTAAATGATAGCATGATGGAACTTGTTTGCATGCCAGCTATTGCCAAATGCACCTTTGTCACAGAAGTGCATCTTTAAATAAATACCTCAGTATAAGTACATTATCTTGTCTCTCATAAAAAAAGAAAAAATATTATCGACTCGATGACACATTAAAATTTTATTTGTATGTAACTGCGTTATGGGATCTAAATTGTTCGTTAGTTTTAAGACATATGGCAGATTTGAGATAATTAAGATGATGATTGATGTTAAGGCTGTTAATTTTACTCGAAAATTGCTCGAAAATTATTCATAGAGCAGGATAATAATTCTCTAGCTTATGAGGATGACCCATCCGCCTATGTGGCTGATGAGACATTTGTTGACGAATTTGAGGATCCCGAGTTTGAAACTCTGGGATATGTCGGATTTACTTATGAGTTTGAGTCTAATAGTGATCCAAGAATTGGAGTTGTTAGATGTGCTCTAACCCAGCCTAAAGAGAGTGGTGATTGGCGCAGAACTTCTATCTTTTACACTTACATAAAAATCAGTGAAAAAGTGTATAAGATTATTATTGACAGTGAAAGTTTTGTGAATGTAATCGTCATCACAACTGTGTTCAGGGTTGGTTTAATTTCCAAGAGTCATTCTAATCTGTATAAAATTTTTTGGATTAATGCCTCTTCTTTAGAGGTCACATAGCGATGATTAGTCGCGATTCAATTCAATTCCTATCATGATAAGGTTTGGTGTGATGTCCTACCAATGGAAGTTGGTAGCATCATCTTGAATAGACTTTGGTGTATAATTTGGATGTTACTCTTCGAGGACGATCCAATTACTGTATGTTCACCTATAAAGGTGAGAAGATTGTGATAAGTCCTCCTCCTCCTAAGAAGGTTAGTAAGAAAGAAATTTCAAATAAGAAAGAGACCTCAAAGAAGAATAAATATTAATTTAATTTTTTAAGATCTTGAGTCTTTTAAATCTTTTACCTCAAAGAATCTCAGCGAGCTTTGAAGCAAATGGTTGATGACTGTAAGGCCCTGTCTGACGTAAGAATCAAAATCAGAATCAAAATAATACTAGTGTAAAATAAATAATAAAAATAATAAATAAATTACTTCAATCATTCTACATATATTTTAATATAAAAAAAATATTATTTTACTTTATATACTCAATAAGTTTTAATAATCCACTCAACGGAGACTCCTAAAATTGATTAAAGACTACCTATGCGATTCTCCCAGTCATGCAGAGCTCATTAATATAATCTTCATAGAAATTAACTTTTGAATTATAAGTCGACTAAATTAGAAGATAATTTATTCATTTTTCTCTCTAGATTTAGGAACTCTCACTTCAATGTTTTCTTTAAGCATTGATTAAGCCAAGAAAAAAATGAAACTAAAAAGAAAAAGAGGATAGGCGAATGAAGGATTATATATGACAGTATATTTCTCCCTTTCTTTCCAATTTTTTTCTCTCCCTAATAAAACTCTTATCAAAATTGATGGTCTTTCTCTCCGTCTCTCTTACCTATTGCCTATTGGCCGTTCAATTAGATGAAAAACAAAGGGAAACATTCAACTATTTAGTCTCAAGTAGGCCTCTCTTAAATAATTTTATATATAAAAAAGAAATCTCTCTGTTAAACTCTTTAAGATCCTGTTTGGCACGAGAATTAAACTAAAGACCAAAATACTACTAGATTAAATAATAATAATAATAATAATAATAATAATAATAAATAAATAATTTTTTATTATATTCTACATAAATTTTAATTTAAAAAAATATTATTTTATTTCACATATTTAATTATTTTCAATAAAATTATTAATTTTAGAATGTAAAATAAAATTGATAATATTATTAAAAATAATTTAGTATAAAAATAAAAATAATATTTTTTATATTAAAATTTATATAAAATATAATAAAAATATTTTTTATTATTATTATTTTTTATTTTAGTGCTCATTTAACTTTAACTTTGGCCTTCAAGCCAAACAACGCCAGAAATTAATAACCTCGACATTTCCATAAATGACTCTCTCTTTCTCTTTATTTGATGACAAAACTAACTCCGCCTCTCCCTTTTTTAGCCTTCTAGAAATTTCTTTTAGTTCTAAAATCAATTTATTTAGCCTATTTGCATTAACTCATCATTCAAATAATTCAATTAACGTAATTATAAGAACAAGTTCTCAACCCAAAATTCATTGTATTTTATAGTTATAATTCATTTTCAAAATTTTCACTTACAAGAATATCTTTTCCAAAATAGGCCTCTTATAAATTTTCAAAATTACATGTTCATATATATATTTTATTAATAAAACTTAAAGTATATATAAACTATACCATTTTAAGAATATTACAAGCCGTGTAAGAAAGGAAATATCACAAGAAGTGGGTAAGGGCTTGTTTGGTTGGAGGATAAATTTAGATAAAAAAAAAAAAAATATTTTATTTTATAGAGTTGATAGGAAAAAAATTATTTTAATATTGGGAGGAGTATAGGAAGTGAAATAAAGTTAATTTTAAGGTTGAAATTTGTGTTAGATGTGAAATAAGCTAATTAAAATTTATAATAAATTTAAAATATTTTTAAAAAAATATTTTACCCATTTTTAAGTAAGTATCAAACATGTTCTAAATGTAATTTTATAACTATATAGAATTAATATATAAAGTGTCTAAGCAAACAAAGTTGATTAAAAGCTACATGCTACAGATTGATTCTTTGTTTCCTCTTGATTTATTTGTACATCTCGAACATTAGAATCATAATTTTTGACATGCACAGCATTTTGTAACTATCAAATTAAAAGTTTTAAGTCATAAATCAATTTTAGTGGCCAAGCACTATATGATGGTTCGAATTAAGAAATTTTCACAATATTCTTTAGTCTCCCTTATTATTTATAAAATAGTTATTCTCATGCATATTTTAGTAGAATAGTTATTTTATAGGAATTTCTATTTCATGATAATCAGTTGCCCCAAGGCCTTAACCACATCTCTTTGAGCACTGTGAGTCCCATACGATCTCACAGTCCCCCGTGAGTCCTTCCACCTCATGAATAGAGTTGGGGTCTTATTATTTTATTTTGAGATAGTTCACATTATAAGTAAATTTCTCAAAATCTCATTTTTACGATTGAGGTAGATGCGGTTATATCGAGATCTCAAAATCTTAATCTTATCAAATTGTCATAAGAAAACTACTGAATCTCAAAGGTAAATAATTCACATGGATAAGTTTATCACTTGTCTAATGATTACATGCATTTCTTCAATTTACAAATCTTCATTTTTTTTCGCCCATCTGGCTTAATAGTACACTTATAACATGGTTATATTAGTATCATGTCACACCATTGGATTCATAAAATCACTTCAAATATATTAGTAATTATGCTACTAATTACATTATAATTAACAGTTAATATAATACACAATGAAATTTTATAGCAAATAACTCATATTATGTATTTAATCCTAATATTAAATAGTTGGAGGGCTTCAGGTGATAGATCAAAAGTAAAAGAAATATTTATAATAAAGACTATTATTATTCTAATTGATTCAAAATTTCATACAAATAAAATACACAAATAAAAATTATTTATATAAATCATATATATCAATTAAAATCACTAAATTGTTACTAATAAAATTAAAATTGACATACCCAGACGCTACACTAATGGTTGAAAAATTTCTGCAAAAATAAGAATAAATATAATTAGGCAAACATCATAATCAATGAAACAAATATCATACACGATAATAAGTAAGCAGAATTTGAAAAATCTTTAGGTGTCATGTGTACAGTTAAAATGTAACACTGAATTCTGGTGTAAATAACATTATATTTAATATATTTAATGTATATAATGAATATTTTTATAGAAAGCTTGGCATATAATTTGGCTCAATTTAACTTAAAAATCAACTTAAAGTTGAAAACATTTTAAAAAGCTCTAATCTGGCTTGCTTGCTCACTCGAAATCGACTTAAAATCACCTAACACTTCAACTTGAGTTTCATTTTGACTCGCACTACATAAACTCGTGCTGGCTCAAAAAAAATAATTAAATATATAGATAATTATATATTTACAGATATATATATATATATATATATTATATTAATAATGTAATTATTTTTAAAAAATTACTTATATTTATTTTGAGCCAATTTAAAATTGAGCTTCAACTGTTTTGAGTTTGAGCTGACACAGGCACACAGCTCATTTGCTGCCCTCATTAGAAGTGCAAGGTATTAACTATTATAAACAGCCCCCTCCTAAACATATATAAATAAATAAATTTTGTTCTTAAAAAATTGAAAATTAATATTAATTTTTTAAGAAACTTAATTTCAGTTTTTGAAATTCTAAAAGTACTATTGTTTTGCTCAAACTCTCATTTTCCTAATACAAAATATAAAATCTATTCATTTTTAACTAATTTTAATAATTTATATATTTAAAGAAATATTATACTTTTATATCCTAATTTAATTCTTTAAGGGCTCATTTAGTTCGAGCATTTTTTTAGCTCAACATTAATTTAAATTATAAAATTTTTTTTTAGCTCAACATTAATTTAAATTATAAAAATTAACTTTATTAAATGAGGTTTAAAAATTAATAAACATTAAAAAATTATTTTCTTTTTTCTCTTATTTATTTGTTGAAAATTTAAAATTATAAAATATAAATATTAGTGTCTTAAAATTATATTTTAAAAAAAATTAAAATTTAATAATTAAAAATAAATTAAAATTTATGCTTTAAGATCAAATCACATCACTTTTAGTTGAAATTTGTGACAAATCAAAGTGAGGATGCAATTTACTGAAAAATAAAACATTTAGCCCCGTTTATTTTGAAATTAAAAATTAATCTGATTAAATTTTAAGCTAATATATCATATCACACATAAAATTTAATATTAAAAATTAATTTTATTTCACATCCTACACACATTATTAAAATAATAATTAACTTATATCACATCTCTCACATATCCGAACATAATAATTAGCTTTATTTTATATTATTTATAATTTTTAATTTTAATTTTAATTTTATTAAATTTAATCTTATAAACAAATATACCCTTAAAAAGAACCACTATTTTGATTAAAAAAAGCTATTTAAAGGCGGCCTCGGTCGATTGCCTTCTCCTCAGCCTTCACCTCGCTTAAGCCTCTCCTACACCCACGCCGCCCATGGCGAATTCCCTCGGCCGTCTCCTCCTCCTCTCCCTCCTCGCCTCCACGGCGACAACCAGAGCGGTAATGATGCACAGGCCAACCTTCTTTCCAACTCAGATGCTATCAAATGCGGCTGCGCTGGAAGCCGCCAGAATTGCAGCGACGCTGAGCAACACATATATTCATTCTCATGACGGAAAAAAAGTCACGGTCAACGGGGTGGTAGCAGCCTTCGCTCGACGGTTGATCAATAGGACGTTCCTCGTTCATGTTACTTACACTTTCATTATGCATGACAAGCACGAGCCGCCTGCAGGCTCCCAGGATAATTTCATCGCAAAAGCGTCCTTTTACACCCCGAGTTTGCCGCCTGTTTTTGCGCCCATGTGCTTCATAAAACCCTTCACAGAGCAAATTATTGAAGCCCCTTCGAACTGATGGATCAATTGATATGCATGCATGTTGAGAAGTAATTCAAAATTGCAGGTTTTATTCTCCTAAAAGTTAATTTATTTGTTTTTTAGGTCTGATTTGTTAATTTGCTCGGTCATCTCCACTACGCTATTTTCTTGGTCAAATTTTTTGTTCTTTCTCTGGTAGTTGTTGAGGTGTTCTGTGTTAGTTATTGATGTAAGTTTAAATATAAGTCTTTGCATTCTAATGAAAGATACAGAGCAATTTGTCAAGTATAATCTCTATCTTTTTATCATTATTCTTGTTCTTTGTTATTATATAGAAAATTTCCTCTCTTCCTCCTTCAATGCATGTGTAAGGTTATGTTTGTTATCCTCAATCTAATTTTTTAAATTTAGATAGCATATTTGGTTCGATGCCAACTATAAACTTAATTTTCCAATGTTCGAAATCAGCTCGTTTGAAAATAAAATGAATTCAGAACATACTTCATAATATGTATAATGCTTATTTTAGTAAAAGGAAAAAAGCCTAAAATTAGGTTCTACTTAGCTTGATAAAAAAATTAACTCAAAAATAAATTTATTTAAAACATATATTCATCATGCACAATACCTCTCTCGTCTAATAAATATCAAAAATTTCAAACTTAACTCAAACCATCCCTAAGGCCTCGTTTGGTTCGAGGGGAGTTTTTTGCCCAACACAAATTTCAACTATAAAAATCAACTTTATTTCACATCTAATACAAATATGAATATCAGAATTAAAAGTATTTCACATTTTACATATTTTCTAATAGTAAAATAAATTTCTCTTCTATTAAATTTTAAAAATAAAATTTTTTTTTTTTCATGTCTAAAAAAAAGCTCGAACCAAACGAGGCCTAAGTGTCTGTATATTTGTAAGGTTAAATTTAATAAGATTAAAATTAAATTTAAATAGAGATATATTTTTATTGAAAGTTATGAATGATGTGACATAAAGTTAGTTATTATATTGAGATATGTGAGCGATGTTATAAAATTAATTATTATGTTGAGATATATGAGAGATGTGATATAAGTTAGTTATTATTTTAGTAATGTGTGTAGGATGTGAAATAAAGTTAATTTTTAATATTAAATTTTATACGTGATGTGATATGTCTGATTAAAATTAAATCCGATTAATTTTTAATTTTAAAATAAACGAGACCTAAATAGCTTATTTTGACAATAGAATATGACGAAAACAAAAATAATTTTGAAATTGAAATGATTGATTGAACATTAGCAGCTAATTACACTACCCCAATAGGCTCGAAATGAATCACTTTCTTTTTAATATTTGTCACTAACAAAAAGTGATATTATCAGTACAGGGGCCTGTTTGGTTCACGTGTAAATTGGGCAAAATTATTTTAAAAAAAAATAAAATAATTTATATAATTCTCAGTATATTAATTAATTTTATTTAATATTTTCATAATTAATTAATTTTATTTTTCGTCATATATATCTAAAAAAATAATTTATATTTTTTTTAAAAAAATTGAAAGAATGGCTCTGCCCAACTTGGGTATGAATTAAAACGGAATGTTCACTTATCTTTTTCATTTTACATAATTTTATGATGTTGCACATGCACATTGAGCTTTCACAATACTAATTGTCATTTATAATTTTTAAAATATATTTTATCTCCTCAAATGATACTCATGTTACTCGAGTCACCCTCAAAAATCAATATTTATATTTATTAATAAAAAATTAATTATTATTTGCCTCCAAAATTATAGCTCCTTTAAAATTTTAAATATATTTTTCATTCACAATTTAAGGTCAATCTGTTTAACCAGACTAAAATTAATTTAGTTTAATTTTAAATAAATATATCATATCACACATAAAATTAATATTAAAAATTAACTATATTTCACATCATATATATATATTTCAACATAATGATTAATTTATATCATATTCACATAATAACTAATTTTATTTTATATCATTCATAATTTTTAATAAAAAAAATATTTTATTTAAATTTAATATCTAAATTTTATTTTATATTATTCATAGTATTTAATATCTAAAGTTTTACTATTATATTTTGGCTATTAAAAGTATACGAAATTTATATATTATGTATATTTTATGTCAAAAAATTTATGATATATATGTAATAATAATTATATATATTTTTTATGATTAATATATAATATTAAAAATTTAAATATAAAATATTTTAAACAATTATATTTATCGGCAATATATGTAATTGCTCTAAAAAGTTTTCGTAGTAGTGAGGACTGAGGATGAAATGTCTTTTGAAAGCTAAGGGGCAAAATAGTCATTACAGAAGAAAAGCTAACGAGTCTGCCTCGCCGTTAACGGGTGTTGAGGGCCTCGTCGTCAATTCACAGTGACCACAAGCGCTTCTCTTTCTCCTTATAGAGAGAGAGGGAGCATGAAACGGGGAGAGGATCATCGTGGAAGGCTGGAAGCAGGGGAAGCCGCTGTTCTCCATCTCTGTCAGTACTCACACGCTGCTCTGTTTCCTGCTCTGCTTCACTGAAGGAGCGAGGCTCTCCGTCTAAGGTGAGAAGATCTGTTTGTTTCCTTCTCCTGAGAGAAAGAAAGAAAAAGGGATGGGATTGGGCTTCCCATTCTCGGAGGACTTCTCCAATGCTACCGTTATCATGGTCACCAGCTTCTTCCGCCATAAGCTGTAGAGATAGAAAAGGAGTAATGGTCTCTAGGGTTTGAGAAACCATGGGTTTCCTATCTCACCTTGGCTTCGGACCTCGATTCATGGTATAGATCTCGGCGATTTTGAGTAGGCGGAGGGGGATTTCTGTCCTCTAGGGTTAAATATAATCTGGTGGAAGGGAAGGCTTGAGATGGCGGAGAGAAGAGTTCACGGCGGATCCAACATGGGATTCCTACTGCAGAGAGAAGGGATTTCCCCTGAGACCATCGAAGCTATGCTCAATTCTAGCTCATCTTCTGGGGGATTTCAAGGTACTAGCCTCCATCTCCAGTTCCTCTTCTCTAGTTTTAGGTTTTGCTTCAATTCCTCTGTTCCGATTATTTCAGCTTCAAGCTCTATGGTGAATGTCGATGATTTCTACACAAACACATCCGATCTAGCATGCTACCGGCTGCTCGACGTGGAACAAGCTGGTGAGGAGGGCCTTGAGGATTATCTCCAGCAGCCGGAGAAGAAGAGACGGCTTGGAGCTGACCAGGTTCAGTCTCTGGAGAAGAGCTTCGAGATCGAGAACAAGCTTGACCCCGAGCGAAAAATCAAGCTTGCAAAGGAGCTTGGTCTGCAGCCTAGGCAGGTGGCGATATGGTTCCAGAATCGCCGCGCTCGGTGGAAGACGAAGCAGTTGGAGAAGGATTATGAGGTTTTGAAAGCAGATTATGATGATCTCAAGGTTGAATATGAAAATCTGCTCAAGGAGAAGGAGAAGCTGCAATCAGAGGTATATAGCCAAACTTCTTCTTCCTTCTTAATTAGTTCCTATTCTAGCATCACTTTTCAGTTGTGACATTGTTGCAAGTGGGTTAGTTCAGTGCCATGATTAGTGGAGAACTCATAGAATTAGTTTTAGGCCTTGTTTGGCATTGAGATCAAAACTTTCTAAATCTTTCTCAAAAATATTCAACAAATATTTTATATTGCATTCAACATAAATTTTAATATTAAAATAATATTATTTTATATTATAACATTAAAATAATTTCATTTCTCTTTATTCTCAACTAAAAAAAAACTTTGTCAAAAAGTTTTACATGCCTCGTTGGAGGATAAAAAAATAGTTTGAAAAATGTGTATGGTATAAATTAATGTGAGTTAGTTATCTTAAAAATTGTGTAAGATGTGAAATAAAACTAATTGATTTATTAAAAATTGTGTTGAATCTAAAATAAAGTGATTGTTTAATATTAAAATTTATGTAAAATAAGATATAAAATAATTTAAAGAAAGTCGGCTTAGATGGTTTGGACATATAAATCATAGGCCGATTGAAGCTCCAGTTAAAAAAATTAAGTTATTGGATATTGCCCATATATAAAGAGGAGAGGAAGACTAAAGAAGAACATGATAAGAAATTATAAGAAGTGTTCTTAGTTACTTAGATTTAGATAAGAATTTATTAATTGATAGAGCGTAATAGAAATAAAAGATTTATATAGCCGACCCCACCTAGTGAGATTAAGATTTAGTTGTTGTTGTTGTATAATAGAAGTAGTATTTGTTAGAGCCAGTAAAATTTTTGTGACTTTTGTAACCATAATCTCTAAGAATCAACACAGTTTTTAAATAATAAAAACTAATATTACTTTACATTCTATATAGCTTTAGTGAATTTCATGTTGCAGGCCTCCAACATTAAAATTAATTTATTCTCACATCTTATATATGTGTTAATATAAGAATTAATTTTATTTCACATGGTTCATAAATTTTAATGTAACAAATTAATTTTATTTCAAATCCGACATACATCTCCCACGACAAAATTCGCCAAAATTTAGTCTTCCCACCTTCCTTGTTTGTTTTTTGGATTATTTTTTAACTGAAATAAAAGATAATCTTTGATCTTGTATTTTGTTTTGTGATTTATGAGAGATTTAAAATAAAGTTAATTGCTTCATTATTATCTTGGTATTATTTTTTATAATCTAGATGTCATTAGATTTAAATGTTGTCTTGTGAGTGATAATTTTATAATTTTTTAGAAGGTTATCTATACGTGTTATTAAATCAAATAATTATTTTCTCCAAATAATATGACATAAAACGAAGATAATATTGAACTAAACACTCCCTTAAATTTATTTTAAGATGCTAGTAAGATGTCAAAGAAAGCTTTTTATTTTAAATTTCATGTAGAAAGTGAAATAAAGTTAATTTTAATGTTAAAGTTTGTGCAGAGAATTTGAAATATTGTTAGTTTAATATTAAAATTTATGTATGATGTTATTTATAAAATTAATTTTAATATAATAAAGTTAAAGATAATATGAGAAAATCTACAGGCAAATAAGTTAGGGTTAATCCAGATAACCATGAACAGTAAGACCGTGTACTAGAGCAGTTCACTAGATTTCTCCTCTCATTCTATTTTTGTAAACTAATTTGTATAACTTATTTTGTTAATAGTAAGGCATATTATTTAGCGTGTGTTGTCACATTGTGAGATTTTGTTTGGGAAAGAGAAATGACCCAAGTTCAACATCAATTGGGAAATTTTGTAAATTATTTGGCATCTTTTTTGAAAACAAATGGCCCTAAGTTCAACATTGATTTTTTGTTGTAATCTATTTGCTCAAGTTTTTTTCTTGACTATATATATATAACTATAATCTTCTTGATTCAAGTTTGTGTGTGTGTCTATAACTATAATTTTGCTTTTTACTCTGAATTCCTTTTTGTCATGTTCATTTCGAGCTTATGATTGCAAAGAAAAATACTAATGCTATGCTATTTCCAATTGAAACATGGTAAAGTTCACGAATATGCTTCGATGAATCGGTTTCTCTTCATTATCACAGGTAACTACTCTTTCAAACAAGCTACTCCTCAAAGAGAAGAACATGAAAAATAGTACGAAACTCGAAAAATCAACTCCTCCTCCTCCGAAATCAGAGCCAGATTTAGCAATCAAAGTGAAAAGCATGGATGCTCCAAATTTCAGATTCAAACAGGAAGATCTGAGCTCGGCGAACAGCACTGTCAATGATTCATGTAGCCCTCCCCTTGTAGAGCCTGCAGATTCCTCAAATGTGTTTGAACCTGACCAATCCGATCTTTCTTATGCCGAGGAAGAAGAGGAAGTGAAAGGCTACCATTTTCTGAGACTCGAAGACAGCTCGAGCCAGTATGTTTTTCCGGTGGAAGATCAAGCTTTCTTGTTCTGGCCTTTCTGAGAAAAGCATCTCTGTATTTCTGTAAGATACTTGTTTTCTATATTGTATGTACTCTGATTTCTTTATGTAGATGTTATTGTCTACACTTTTTTTGCGTGAGGAATAATCATAGCCAATGAAAGCCTTTATTGGCTGCCAGATTCATGTAATTTTTGTTTGTCTTTTTACCTTGAATGAGTGCTGAAATGTTTCAGTCCTTTAATGTAATGTATTTCCTTAGTTTAAGGATCAAATCTCTTGAAACAACTCTATTTTTGATTTGACAAGTGTTGTAAATTTAACGAGTGACGACTAAAATGGTGAATTGGAGGAATCACATTGGAGTTCTATACAACTCGAAGATGTCTATCAACTGAAGAAAAAAATTTACGAAAGTGTTGCACGATTGATTATGCCATATGAGAATGAAAGTTATATAGCAAAGTGGCAAAGAATATATTAGTGTTATTGAAGTGCACACATAGATGAATTGAGTGATCAAACTAGAGCAAATGATTTGTGTAAGAATAAGATATAAGCGGTTAGAAAGTACATTGACTTATGGATATTTTTGTATTTAAATTTGACGAAATCTAAGTTACAATATTACTTAGAATAACGTGAAGCCTCAAAATGCTTGGAGATGTGATTGTATTTGTTGATGTAAAATCTCGGTGATTGTCTCTAAGTGCTAACGATGTAAGGTTAAGATAAATATAAGTGAAAATGAAACGTAAGTTCATTTTTGGTCTGTGTTCATTGTATAGGTGGTGATGTAATGTGGAGAAAGTGATTCAAACTGTTATTTATGTTAATGTGTGGCTTGTACTTATCCTAACAGGAGTTTTGAAGGGGATGGATGTGAAATGTTTCTCTTTTTTTTTGTTGATAATGAAAATGTTTTTTTTTTTTAACTTTTCTTGGAGTTTCTTTCAATAAAAATGAATAAAAATTGGGATTGTTATTTAACTTTTTTTTTTAATTTGGATATAAGTTTTTATGACATACATTAGCTTCTTATCTTCATGTTTATAATATTTTTTTTATTTGAAGAAAACACAAATGATGAAATTAAAATTAATAGTAAACCATTTTATGTAATTATGTTTTAATCATGTATTCATATTGTTAGTGGGAAAAAAAAATCATGTAAATTTTATATAGATTACTAGTTTTAGGGTCTTTACATGTTAATTTTGGCACTTGAGTTTTTAAACTTTTATGCATTATTCTATCAATTTTAAAAAAATAATATTATTTAAAAAAAATCAAAATTAGCACAATACTTATTTAAAATTTAGTTCAATTCGAATTAAATTAAAATTACTATATATTATATATTCCTAATAAGTTTAACTTTAGAAGGACAACAAACTTAAAATTTAGCATCTTATTTTCATTTAAAAGACATAAATAAATTTAATAATAAAGTGAATTACTCATTCTTCACTGCAAATTTTTTTTTCCTCATTTGTGACACAAACTTAATTTTTTAAATTCTTCAACTTTCACAAAGTACATTACAGTTGAGCACAAGAGAAACAAAGAGTACATATATTTTTTAAATAATTACTTAAAATTAGATACGAAATTAACTCAATTTTCTTATTTTATCGATATTAATCTTCTCCAAGCTCTGCATAATGTATATTGCAGTTTAGAGTTCTGACATGTGTAAAAAAATATGTAAGAAAGGTATTAATGTCTGATTTATTGAATATATGTTTGATGTAAGTTAATTAAATAGTAAATAGATATCTAAGTTTAATTCAAATATATAAAAAAAAAGGAAAACCTCTAGAATTTGACTATGTTGACCCTATAAGAAATAATATGCTATCATATCCTCATATTCCTTGGCTCATTTTCCCTCTCTTGGGATAAGATCTTATCTTCTTTGTAGGATAATCCGATAATGTACTTTTAAAAGTCAATTTGTTTATTAATAAAATAATTTATTATATATATATATATATATATTTATTTATTTATATATTTCTTGTTTATTATTTTGTCGTTAGCTCATAAAAATTTCGTTAGATTATCTTGAATAGAAGAAATTATTCCATCTGAATGTCAATCAGAGGCCACCACATATAGGGGTGACAATTTATACACGTACCCGATTAAACCGCCTCGACTCGCCCCTAATGGGACGGGTATGGATACTAAAATTTTACCCGTAATCTGCAACCCTCCCCGCTCCATTATGAAATGGGGCGGGTACCGATATGAATCAACTATACCCGTCCCGCTCCGCCCTGTCCCGTTTTGTATATATTGTTATCTATTTTTATATAAACTTATATAGAGTTAAATAAAAAGAGTACATTAAAAATGAAGAAATGTAAAGCCTTGCTTTCATAGTATAATATTCACCATATAGATTCGATTTTTTGTTGTTTTAAATAGAGTAAAATAATTCGCTTTTCATTAACATTAGTGAGAAAACAGGGCGGGGCGGGTATGGGTATTTATAAACCCGACCCAAACCTGCCCCGTTGCCATTCCTAACCACGTGTACCCAGACTCACCTGTATTACACATGCGGTGGCCTTTAATTAGCATCCGGATAGTGCTCCATCCGGATGCAATAATTTTTCCTTAAACAGATAGTACGACACTTCACGCATTTTGCATCTATAAATTAATTTGATAATTATGTCATATCTAGTGATGAGTAGAGGTATGCAAATAATAATTTAAATTAAAAAAAATAAATCGAACTATTTAAATTTAACGATTTAGTTTGATTTAGAATTCAATGGTTTAGTGATGGTTTGATATTCCGAGTATTTCGATTAATTAATCTGTTTAGGATTGGTTTCACATATTTGGAAACCAAATATATCGAATAAATCGATTATTAAATAGCCCTACATATAAATATAATTTTATTATGTAATTTTAATTATGTTATAAAGTTGATTATATAATTGCTGATAAATTATTGCTTCATTTTTTGCTAGTCTATTATGGTGATGCGATTGAGTTATTTTATGTGCTTGGATAATTTTTATAGATTATTATTGAGAGTCAAAATGGATTTTTCATTTAGTTAAATTATTTTTTATGCTAAATTACTATTATATTAAGGCTATTATCTAAATATTTGTATAATAATATTTAATATTAGGGTAAATAGCATATGGGTTGCTCTAGTTTACTCGTATGGGCAAATAGGTTCTTCGAATATTTAAATGTAGCAAATTGGTCCTCCAGTTTGATGAAATATGCACGTAGGTCCTTAGGCCGCAATAGATGTTAGAAATCACACTCTCTCTCCTCCTCACATTTCTCTCTCTCCTCCCGCTCGCCGCGCACGGCCGACGTCGCCGGGGTCCTGCTGTGTGGTCGGTGGCGAGTCGCGTCGGCGTCGCCTGTGAGCGGGAATTGGGCGGAGAGAGAGGCTCCTCTCTCTCTCTCTCCTCCCGATCCCCGCGCACGGGCAACGCCACGCCCGCGCTGTGTGTGCGACCGACCGNGGGTCGCACAAGTCAGGTTGCCCCGGCGTCGCACACGCCGCGCAGCCGCTGGGGTCCGGCGGCGTCACCCGTGCGCGACAATCGAGAGGAGAGAGAGAGATGCAGGGAGGAGAGAGAGGGCGATTTCTAACGTCTGTTATGATCCAAGAACTTATGTGCATATTTCATCAAACTGGAAGATCAATTTGCTATATTTAAATATTCGAGGAACCTATTTATTCATACGAGCAAACTAGAGGAACTCAGATGCTATTTACCTTTAATATTATTATGAGAAGATTTCAAAAAAAATTGAGAAAAAAAATAGTTTTAATTAAATCAAATCAAATTAAACTGATATTTATTTGATTAGTTTTATTTTTTTAAATTTAAAATCAAACTGAATTTTATTTTAAATTTGGTCACCAAACTAAATAATTAAATATAATGCATAAGCCCAATGATGATTTGTGTTTGTTAATGCTTATTTTAATCAAATATATCACATTATTTATAAAATTTAATATTAAAAATTAACTATATTTTATGTCATACACATAAATCAAAATCAAAATTTAAATTTATTTCATATCGTACACATATAATAAAATAAATTTTAATTTATATTACATTCTTCAAACGTCCTAATATAATAACTTTATTTTACATTATTTACAATTTTTAATAAAAATATTTTTATTTTAATTTTTTTTTTATAGAATTAAATTTAACTTTAAAATTTATTAAAAATAAGTTTTTACAAATAAACAGGTCCGTGAAGATGAAATTTATATTTTCTAACTTTAAATATGAATATTTATATCAACTATTTCCTAAAGTTGACATCTATATTACACAACATAAAAATATACTTATTATATTCTTCTCTTTTATTTGAGACTTTTTTTTTAGGAATAATTATCTACATGTCACACAATTTAGTTTTATTTATGTCTTATCCATCCATTCTTCGTTAATTATGCTATGCACACTCAAAACATTATAAAATCTTACATATACATACATTTTAACTTATTTTTATTATAATGAGTAATTATAATTTTTTAATAACTTAACTATAGTTAGATTACAAAAAATTTGAGCCGGTCATCATATTATTTTAAGGATATTTAAATATATTTTGAGTGAAAATCCTAAAACTTTAATATTTAGGTGGCGGCAAAGGAATGAGATATCCGCGACGTAAATTGATTTTAGGACAAATCAGCGCTTTAGTGTAGTATTGAGGAAGAGAAAAATATGTACCATTAAAAGTAAAAATATAATTTTAATAATTTACTAATAGAATATTTTTTTAAATAGACTTTAATTAAGTTTTAACTCAAATGTGTGTATGTAAGATTTTATAATATTTTGAATATACATAGCGTAATTAACTAAGAATGAATAGGTAAAATATAAATAAAATTAAATTGTGTGGCATATCAGTAATTATCCTTTTTTTTTTACATATTATGAAAAACATAATGCAGTCATAATTGTTGGCCTCAATGAACTAGATTTTATTTAAAATTTTCAATATTTTTCTATAAAAAAAATTGAATTTTTTATAAAATAGGTAGATGAGAATTTACATTTGTGCAAAGTATATGAAATTTATATGTTAAAAATATTTACCAAATAAATACAAAAAAAATATACACAGCTAATGCATGAATTATTTAAATATTTATAATATAGCATACATTTAGTTAAATAAATAAGATAAAAAGTTAGGCTTGATTCAATTACAAAATTGACACAAGGGCCTCCTTTAATTAGAAAATTTTTAGGTGAAAAAGTAAATCATATAAAATAAAATTATTTTTTATCAAATAATATATAAGATGTGAGATAAAATTTTCTAAATATATGCTAGAATTTGTGTATAATTTAAAATAAAATTAATTTATTTATATTAAAATAAATAATAGATGTGAAATAAAAAAAATATATGATTAAATATATTTATGCTATCTGAAGCCAATTTGTGCTGGGTCATGCTCAATTTAAAGCCAATTAAAATCACGATTCGAGCTGAATCTCCATACTAAATATTATAAAATATAAAAAAATATTTATTACTTATATTTTATATACAAGTTTGAGCAAGTTAAAGTTAATTCGAAATTAATTTTAAGTTTTTAACTCAAAATTTAATATAAATATTTTGATGTAAGTTTGATTAACTATTTTAATTGGATTTCAAATTTATTCAAAAAGAAAACTCAAAGGATTTATCTAACGTTCGCAAAGAAAATTGCAATTGATTTTTTTTCTTTTGAAAATGGAAAAAAATCTAACAAATTATAATTTTATTGAGGCTATCGATGTAATTTTACTTCAGAAACCTCTAAATCGGCTTAAATTACTATTATGCCCTCACGGAACCTAACGGCATCATTCAACCGCCCTTAACCAATTAGAATCCGCCACGTGTCCATCCAACTCACCACTGGAGAAAAGAACTCCCACCGCAGCTTTCTAGATATTTCATCTCACAACTCCATAGCAAATAGGCGCCTGCCACGTGTCGACTGAGTTGCAGAAAAAAGTAAGCGTAGTGGGCTTCTCACCTCACCTTTAAATTTGGATCCAGCATTTTTATTTTAATTTTAATAAAAAATTATTAGAAACTTTATTTGATAACACTTTAAAAAATTTTAAGAGCTTAAATACAATTTACTTTTCTATATGTGTTTCCTATAATTGAAAAAAAAATTATAAAAATAAAAAAAAAGAACAAAAAAAATTATTTAAAAAAATTGAAATGTGTGCTTAGCCGAGCGGGTTGGCAGTCATACTTAGATTAATGGGATAAAAAATTAGTCCACATCAAAGTCTCCACTTGTCTGGCGGGATGGAACTTGTCCCTCCACGTGTCAGACATCTAGAAGTCAATCACTCCGCCACGCAAGCACATACACCGCGGAATCCCAGCTTTGGGCCACGTAATGGAGCTACCTGTATGGGCCGTAGCCTGTTTGTCCAATGTGGAGCCCACCAGGCATTGGCCTATAGCGGCCCGTCACTTTCTGCCTGTCTAATGTGGAGCCCAATCAAGGGCCCAGGGCCAGCTAATTGCGGTGAGGAGAGCCCACTGCCGACGTGACAGCCACGTGTCGGTTTAACTTATATTCCAGCTCCACCTGTACCGTGTGGACGGAATATTATTGGCTTGACTCCACGCTTGGAATTATGGATAAGGGTGTTAATATGGATCGAATATCGAAAATTGATCCAAAATTTGAATCGATTTTAGATCGAATTGAAATCGAGTCGATCTAAATAAGCTGACTAACGAGCCAAAAGTTCAGCTCGATAATAATTTCGAACCGATTTTGAGCCGGGGTAGGCTCGGCTAGATCCGGCTAGATCCGGCTCGAAATCGGCTTGAATTAAAATACATTCATATATATAATATATGTATATAATATATATATATTATAAACTGAGCCGATCTCGAGCCTGATCGAGTTGAGCTTACCCGGCTCGAGATCGGCTCAAAAAAAAATTGAGCTTACTCGAAAATAAATCAAAATCGGCTCGAAGTCAAATGTAATCGACTTGAGCCGGCTCAAAATCGAATCCAATCGAATTCGAGACGATTTTGAGTTGATCAAAATGTGATCAATTCTATTTCGAGCCGATATTAGCTCGGCTTGAAATCGAATACCCTAATTGTAGAAGGTTAATAATTATTAAAATCAAATAAATTAAATTAAGATAAGATAATATAATCGAGTCAATCGAAATGTGATATCTATTTTTTAATATTAAATATTAGGAGCTAAAATTATATAAAAATTACATCATTATAAAATTTTAACATATATATATATATATAAAATAAAAAATTTAATTTTTATATTATTTAAGTAGTTGATATATAATATTAAAAAAAATAATTAAATTTTAACGTCATGTAATTATTTTAATGAAATTAAACTTATAATATTAAAGGTAATGAGCTCACTTGTGCTATGATATATTATTAAAATAAGTGTTTTTTTATTTCATCAACAGTAATTTTATTATTACTTAATGTAAAGATATTTAAAAAATATTTGTTATAAAATGAAATCAAATATATTATTTAAAACCGCTTTTTCTTATATTATTAAATATTTATGACTTAATTGTTTCTTAATATGAAAATGATGTTCTGTTAAAATTAAAGAAAATAATATGCAATGCAAATAATTGATCAATAAATTAAGTTGTTATGATTTAAAAATTTAATTCATTCAAATATATTATTGCTTGAATAATTTATTAAATAAAAAAATTAAATTATATATGGTCATTTAAATACTTTGTTTAAATAATTTATAAATTATCGATCATTTATTTAGACTATCTAAAATGTAAGAGAAATATCAAGATATAAATTTAGAAAATTTTTATGTTAATATATAATCAAAATAATTAAATTACTACAATATTTAATCACCTTACAATATTTATGGTGATATTTTATGAGAGTATTTAAAAAATACTTATTTAATTAGATACTGTGCTTAGATAATATAATAAAATTTCATAAAATTATCACAGTATATATGCACTAATCTATTAACAATTTAGTCATAATAAATAAACACGAAAAATCAAAATAATGAAAGAATATTAGTGCAAGGTATGAGTCAGATAATCATTATATTTTAATTCGTACATTAAATCGAACAAATAAAATTAATAAAAATATTATTTATTTTCAAAGAATATTAATATTTAGATTACATTAAAAAAGCATTTGATTTAATACTATCTTGATGTTATGTCATGTTATTTTGAGAAAATAATTGTTTGGTTTGACGATATTTTTAAGTAAATTTTTAAAAATTATAAAATTATCTATTAAACGATAATATCTAAATAACATAACATGACATCAAGATAGCATCGAAGCAAACTCACTCTAAATCAAATAATGAGTTTTTGATATTTACAAAAAATAATTTTAGTAACAAAAAAATACTAAAGCCACTAAAGTGAATGCATAAATTTAAATTAATATATGCCATAAAAACTCTTTATAGAATTTAGTAGCTATTATATTAGTTTTTAAGCATTTTTAAGACAAAGCTATGGAGGATTTGAATTTCAATAAGAATTGTTTTTTGAATAGAAAATTAATAATCGAGGAGGTGACAAAGATGATATTCTCCGTATAATGGGAGAGTGACTACCTTTACGAGAGTAGAATTAAAAAATCGACTAATTTTATATTAAAAATTAAATAGACCTCTTACTTTTTTTATCTATATATGTAATGATAAAATCATTAGTATTCGATCAAAATTGTCAAATATCGACATCTGAAATCCATGTAATGACAAATTAGGAACTAGAGAAAACTACCATTTAGTTACTTAATTAATTATTTATTTCTAATCTAAACTTATTTAGTGGCTTCTTAACTATGATCAGATCATTGAATATATTTATTTGTAAGGTACTTATAACAAAAATAACCATGTACTTTTTAGTTGTGTGAATAGTTTTTTAAATTATCAAATCGTCTATTCACCTCTCCTCTAAACAATCACTTTGATCTTACAACCTGTTGATCGACAAACTGAAAGCCCAACATAAAAACAAAATTAGTCACGATACAAGAAATGTTTCCGAATTTATTGGTAATGTCATAGACTCGGGATGAGGTTAACCTACATATAATAAACACAAAATCATTACATACAATATGGGCTTGCACACTATCATGTTGGCAATGGGCTTCTCGGAAGAGGGGCTTAAGGATATTTTATATGGCCCAATGGGCCTTTGATTAGTGATTTCTTAGATGGGCCGTTTTGAGCCTAATTTTAACCTCACAAACCCAAAAAATTATTTACATAAACAATATTTATATAAAAGTAAGTAACAAAAGCTATTTTAAAGTGCTCTTTTTTGTTGTATGTAGGATTTTTTTTTCTTGAAAAAAATTTGCCATGTTTAGTTACATGTAGAATGTAAGTAAGAAATAAATTTTGAAGCAACAAAGAAGGAGAGATATGATATACATAGTTTGACATTTCTCTCTGTGATTACAATCTCCTTCACTTTAGGAAAATAGTGAAAAGCTCTTATACCACTATACAATGGCCTTCCTCTCTTCAAAATTTCAATCATATAGAAGCCATACACAATCTCACCTTTACTCTATTCCTCTAAAAATAAAAGAGGAAATATGATTTGAGAATAATAGATAAAGGAATGAGAGAAATTAGTGAGAAATGAAGAATAATGAAGAATCTCTCTTATTCTTTGAGCACAACTACATGATTGCTAAAAATATAAGAAATCTTTGAAAGCCTTTTTTAATAAACCAATTTCAAGATTTTTTAAGCGGATATACAAGAAGAGTCTCTCTCACCCACTTTTTTTTGCCTTTTAACAGATTCAAAATCTCTATAGAATAAGGCAAAGACAATAAAAAATAAATATTAAAACTATTTAAAACTGCAATTGGTTAACTAACTGGATAACCAAATTCAAATTCTAAAACAGCAAAGGAGAGTAGTGCAACCAAAGTTCTGGTGTCTGGTCGACCAATTGGTCAACCGACACTTGTTAACTACCAAAAGTGATGATTTTTGCCACTAGTTAACTACCACCATTATGATTATTAAAAATAGTACTTACTAGTATTGGTCAATCACAAAACACCCAAATAATACTATTAAGTCATAAATTAGTAAAATGAAAATCAAATCAACTTAAAATTATTGACGTAGGATGTAGGGGATCCTAAGAAACACAGAAAAAGAGAGAGAGAGCCCCGAGAGACGGCGTCGCGCAGATGGCTAAGCCTGATGATTAAGGCTTAGATGAGAGAGAGAGCATTCAGAGCAACACACAGAGATTTAAGGTGGTTTAGGGAAGAAATCCCCTATGTCCATCGGGACGAGCTCGAAACATTCAAAGAGGAGGCCGCTTAGGCCAAGTACAGACATGACTAGAGCTCAGAAAGAAAAGGGGCTCCCATAAATGGAGGAAGGAAATGAAGAAGAAGAAGATCTTTGTGCGACTCCTCCTCCTTGGTTCTCCTCCTTCTCTTTTTATTCGAAGCTCTGTTCAAGGATATTTATAAGGTGCAGTGCTGATTTTTCCGAGTAGGATACACATTTGGAGTTGAGCCCATGCTGGCGGTCCCATCTCTGTCGGTCTTGGAGAAGGCCGGTAGTAGTTGGTGAAGTAAGTGACTTCTTGGTCTTCGCGTCTTATGGGAACTTGCAGCGGTTGGAGCACATGCTGCTTTGAAAACTGTGCGGCTAGAGCACGCTAACAGCGATAGGTATAGCTGAGAAATATTATGCCCGATATGGCTGGGAGAGCTGGAAACATCGGTATACAGGATGTTTGGAAGGCTCCAAACATCACTCACGAGGTTTGGAAGGCTCTATTCCTCACTCACGAGGTTTGGAAGGCTAACACAGCTTCAAAGATTAAAGCATGATATTTCAAGATGGAGCGTCACGCGTATGGCTGTGATGCAATGCTTGAGCCACATGTCAACATCATAGAACCAACTCATCTCAAAAAACGGTCCTAGTACTCGAAAACTCATATTGACTCAAATCTCAAACTACCGAAAATAAAATCATCAAACTTTGATCCATTGGGCCTCTTTGATTTAATTTTTGCATGCTTATTTTTTGCTTCTTTAAACTCAATGCTCTTCATTCATAAATTTCTACAATCATAATAATAGAAAAATTATTAATAACATACTAACTTAAATTGTTAAATATCAAAATATTATATCAAAGTAAGAACTAACATAAGTTATCAAAAAAAAAGTTGATATTATTATTTAAATAAAATTGATATTTTTATTGAAAATTATTAAGTATGTGAAGTAAAATAATATTTTTTATATTACAACTTATATAGAATGATTAAAAAAAATTATTTATTATTATTATTTTTTTTAAAATAAGTACTATTTTAATTCTGATTTTGATCATTACACCAAATAGAGCCTTAAAGTTTCTCTAATTGACCTAATTGAAATAAAATAAAATGTAAATATTACCTTTATTTAAATTTTAATTAAACCTCAATATATTCATTTGATATCGATAAGAAAAATATATGTCAAATAATAAGCTCAAAAAAAAGAATAATGTGCTACTTGGTTAATCAAACGGTTCGATTTTGACATACAAATTGAATTAAAATTGATTAACCGAATTGATCCAATTATTAAATGTACCATATCAAGAGGTTCTAGACCTACCTAACCACACCCCTGGATTTTATGAGAATAAATGCAAAATTGCCAATTAATATATCATTCTTCTTTTAATGGAAAGAAATATTTTGTTAAATTTTAAAATTTCAATTCCAATCATTTAATGCAAAAGGACAATAGACATGTTGAATTATATACACTAGCTTACCTCATCTGTCCCTTATTTTATAGTTATGAAAGTGCCTATTTATTTACAAAATTTAATTTTAAATAAATTAAAATTAAACTTAAATAAAAAAATTATTAAAAATTATAAATAATATAAAATAATTAATTTTTAATATTAAATTTTATGTGTGATGAAATATTTATGTTTAAAATTAAATCGAATTAATTTTAATCTACCAAACAAATAGTCCGAAAATACTTATCAACTAATGCCATTATAATATAAATGCCTACTATAGAAAATAATACATTAGGTAAAAACTTTAGCTAGTTAATTTTATGTCTCTTAAAAGCTTAATTTATTAGAAAATTACAAAGTACTTTTTAATTCTTTTTTAATAATATATTAAATTCTTTATTTTTTATTTCACAATTTAACCCCAAAATTTTTAAAAATAACATATTTTCCTTTTTTTTTAATTTTTGAAAAATCTATTTTGCTAATTATGATTGTTTAATTACTTATTATCAATAACATGTATATACAAATTTTATAAATATATTTATGAATATATGTATGCTATTGGTTTTTATTTTTAAAAAATTTAGAGGATTAAATTATATAATAAAAAATAGAAAGTTTAATATATAATTGAAGAAAAATTAAAAGATATATACGTAAATAGTTATTTATATTTTAAAAAATTGAAAAATAAAATTATTTAAACATATTAAAATTATATAAGGTGTAAAATGAAATTTATAAATATATTAAAAATTATATAAAATGTAAAATAAATCAAAATATTTAATAAAATTAAAGTGAATGTTTAAATTTTAACTTAGAAATCTTGTATTGAAATTCATAGTAGGATAACATCATCACCATCATTTGCATAACCTTCCTTTTTTTTTATAAATGTTCAATAAGGAAATTGTTTTTCCTCGTGATAAGGAAAAATAGTCTTTCATGATATTACTATTTGGATGTATTAGTTCTACAAAACGATTGCACGAGGAGGATGTTATGTCCACTCCTTCATGACTTTCTTGAAATTCTTTATTCCTTTTAGAAATTCGATACTTTCAGGATCAAATTCTTCTTTTCAACTTGATGAAAACTCTCTAGCCATTATCAATAACATATTTTTAGATAGTAAATTACTTTCTCGAAAAAAACTATTTTTAAGGATTAAAATTTTGAGAATCTCCTTCGATGAGCCATCTCAAACTTTTCATCTTTCTTTTTATGAAGATGAAGATGGATTGATACCTTGCAGTAAAATTTCTAGTATCTCTTCTTTGTTGCCTCTTCATTTGGCATCTTGTGGAAAAAAGAAAAGAATTTTATGTTTTCATCGAGTTGAAATGATGAGGCTTGTATCAAAATATATAACAAGAAGACAATATTAAATGTTTATAGTAGATGTAAATTATTATGAACTTGTCTCCTCCTAATTGTATGAACTTGAATCATTATTATGTTAACTCACCACAATAGCACTTTTATATAATGAATTTTATTTTTATAATNATATATATATATGTGTGTGCGCGCTTCTATGTATGAATTATATATCTTTCCTATTTAACGCAAAAATATTATTTTTATTTATATAAATATATAGTTTAAGTGATATATATAACTTTTTCTTATTTTTAATTATGTATATGCATGAGGGGATAATTGAGGGCTATAATAAGATTACAACAACAACAACAACAACAACAACAACCAAGCCTTAATCCCACTAGGTCGGGTCGGCTACATGAATCCTTTATTTCCATTGCGCTCTATCAGTTACCAAATTCTTATCTAAGTTTAAGTAACTAAGATCACTCCTTATAGTTTCTTGCCATGTCTTCTTTGATCTTCCTCTTCCTCTTTGTACATAAGCAAAATCCAGTAACTCAATTTTTCTAACTGGAGCTTCAATTGGCCTACGATAATTGAGGGCTATAATAAGATTACACCAATAAAAAAAAGAAGAATTATATTCTTTAAAATATAGTCAAAATTGTTTAAATGTGCTTTATTTATAAAATAATTTCAACAACTAAAGTCATACTTGAAATAAAATATTGTTCTAGTAAAATACATAAAATCACTGAAAAATGTGATCTATGTGATAAAGGAGCAAACTTTAGGGATCCAAATGCAATATAAACTTATATAAGAAGTTGTGAAAAATTGGTGGACCAAAAAGAAAATAATTTTAATTTTTTTTCTCCTAGTTGAAAAATTCCGGTGGATTCCCACTGAGGGAGTGCATTTTGGTCAGATCACCGTCCCCACCTGAAGAGAAGCTTTGGGTGGGGGTAGACGTATTGACCATTTTGCCCTCGTTTATGCATGTGCGAATAACTTGAAGATTTTTGAATTAATTTAATAAAAATTAAAAAAATTAATGCAGTGGGAGATCCAAGATGAATGGCGACGAGCCAAGCCATTAAGTTTCGATAATATCAGCAGCTTAATTTTAATAATTTAAAATAATATATATCATGATATTTAACTTTTTAATTCAAAAATTTAAATTTTAATAAATTTTGTTCTGAAAATGTGATGATTTTCAATCAAAATGAGATCAGTGAGTTTTGAATAACTAAAATTAAAATGAAATAAAAAAAATTTATTTTTTGACAAAACTTAAAACCATGCTTAAAACTCTTGAATACAAAATCTTTTAATTATGAATTAATTTATAAATCAAATCTACTTAAATAAAAATTTCGCTTCATGACTATAATATGTATTTATTTATATATTATATTTGTGAAAGAAGCGCTATGGTAGTCTTAGTTATCTACATGATAGATATGTGATGATAAAGCTTCATCAAATTCTGCACTTTAATTTATTTTTGATCAGTTGAAGCATGTGATCCGTACGTTAACAATCAAAACATTCAGGCCATGATAGAGGCCTTCAAGCAAAGATTAGTTTACTTGTATTGCGAGTGATTGAATCCCACTAGCTTGTAATAGTTAGCTGCGATATGTCCTTGATTAAGCTCCATGTCTGGGTTCATTTGAATTTAGATTTTTGTTGATATTGACTTTTTTGTCTCAATAAAGCTAAATCGACCAAAAGTGCGCAATTTTCTTTGTTCAAAATGCCTCATGTACTTGTTTTAAAGCCTTTAATACTTTTGATGGTGCCCAACACATCTACTTTGACATAGTGTTGCTCGATAGGGTCACTTTAGCTAAATGTACCAAGATACATTTGCTTCGATTAAAAGCATCAGACACTTATAATCCCAAGCAAAGGAACCCCATCACATTCAAGTAGTCTAATATATCTCAATTTTTTTGATGTGTTATTCGCATCTGGACACATATATGGACAATTATTGAGTCACAATCTTAGCATTGGCAGCCCAACACGTTATAGCAATTCGACATATTTAAATGCTCTAATGCGTCTACCGCAACCAAGTAATTGGGCAGATGATCATCCTGCTATAATCCCCACCTCCAGATTTCTATGTATGTAGCAGCACATTGTCAACTTTTTAACGACTTTTTTATTATTTGTTCAGTGAAAGTTAGTGGAATTGCTATACAATATCTAATTTCTACAGTGACTGTACGACTATAATAGTGTTTGGGATGAATCGAAATATTAGTATATCGACACAATGATAACATAACAGATGTTGATCGTTTGTAATTCATTCCTCTTTCTTCTATAATCACATTCGGCCCCTACCACCCCTTATAAAGACTTTCTTGATCAATAAAATTTTCTTCTCCTGAGATCTTTACTTAACATTCACAAAATGAATATGTAAAATATTCATGTAGAGTGAATTATAACTCAAGTCAATTTTATTTTCAATAAATTGACTTGAAATAATATAAAATATAATCAATTTTAAATCTTATATATACATATATAATAATCACATAAATTTTAAGTTTGTGACATGATTGCTAGCTCTAGATCTAAGTTGGAAATACGAGCTCTTCTGTCTAATATTAATGTGAATTAGAATTAACGAAACTAATCCCAAACTAAACAGTAGTAATTAAGTCACATGAGTGAGAAATATTATTTAATAAACTAGTAATTTCTAACATATTTAATCACAACAATATTGGTTCATACATAAAATAGTTGTTAACTATATCACAAATGAATTCATAGATCATATATATATATATATAAATTAATTTTCACAGAGATTAATGTTTGAGAATGTAAGCCTTGGGTTTAAACCCCCTGAGTTCTACTGTAAAGTTCTGTTTGACGCGAGAATCAAAATAGTACTAATTTAAAAATAATAATAATAATAATAAATAATTTTTTTTAATTATTCTATATAAATTTTAATATAAAAAATATTATTTTATTTCACATACTTAATAATTTTTAATAAAAATATAAATTTTATTTCACATCCTGTACAAAAATTTGATTTTAGTATTTTAGTGTAGGATGTGAAATAAAATTGATATTTTTATTGAAAATTATTGAGTATGTAAAATGATTTAAAAAATTTATTTATTATTATTATTATTATTATTTTTTAAATTAGTACTATTTTGATCCTTATTTTAATTCTCGCACTAAACAGAGCCTAAAAGTAGAGAACCCAAGATCTTGTATCCAACTCAATGTAAAAGTGAATTTAGTTAATAAACTCGTAAAATGATAATAATTGTTATAAAAAAATTCATTGTAGAAATTGTGTTTCATATATATGCAATAAACAATAGCGTGACATTATTATGATGTCATCTGTTTATCATTGAAGATTTAGCTAGTTGAAAATCTCTGTCACTAGAAAAAAATATTGCTCCTCAAAGAGGAAGGTACTTTTGATAGTTCGATAATATTGGTTAAGTCAAAAATATTTTATTTTCATTATTTATCATATACCATGTATATGTTGTCATATATCTTAGGGGAGTTTGGTTCGTTGTTATCTTGGTGTTATGTTATGTAATCTAGATGTCATAACATCTAGATGTCATTTTTTGATTAATAATTTTATAATCTAATTAAAGATTCTTTATAGATGTCATTAAACTAAATAATTACTTTCTCTAGATAATATAATATAACATCAAGATAACATTGAACCAAACGCTCCCTTAATTTAGTGTTATCCCGTATAATGAGAAATCATTTTTAGTACTTAACAATTATCCTCTTAAAATGAAGAAGTAATATTTGTCTGAGCTTAGGAGTGATCAAAATAACTTATCAAAAATTTTTATCACCTAAAAGTTTCTAGGTGGAGAATCTAACCACACTAATAGTGTGCAGCTCATGAGAGTCGATCTTCAATGCGCCTACAAAGAGTTGGCTTGAGTTGCAACTCTGGAGGTCTTGTAGTAAAATCTGGCAATGATGCTACAATTATATGAGATTATCTTTAAAGTAGTGCTATGAGAGATAATTGAATACTATATGAGATCATCCTTGAAGTAGTACTACAAGAGAATTGAATCTAGGAGCCGAACTACAAATAAATTAGGTCATTCTGAGAGTAAAATTTTGATTAAATTATGTGACTATGAGGGATATAATAGAATCTATAAAGTATCTATAACTAGATATGAGTACTTGAGTTTGATAGAAAGAAAGAATTAAGCAATCTAGATGGAGAAAATAAATCACTTGAATTTTTGAATTTAGTGATGTCAGAGGGATTAGGATAAGTAATAAATCGTTTTATCAGAATATAAAATAATGATAATCGTAGGATTGTAGGCTAGAACTTTTGAGGGATATAGTATTTATCTTGAGAAAGTCTCAATAAAAACATATTTCATTTCTTTTGTTATTCTAAGATATTTTTGATTCCACGATTGAATAAGAAAAGATATTTTGTGACTACATATTTAAGGTTTTTTTATTCATGTTAATGTTTTATTTGAAAATGTATGGCCAACTTTTTCATATATATTTTGAAAAATGGGGACTTCAATTGAAAACATGTAAGTGTTTTAAGGAAAAGAGAGAGAAAATTATTTTAAAGTTTTCTTGCTATGCGCTAAAACTCTTTTTCAAAATATGTATTCTTTTTCACAAATTATTTAAAAGTTATTTGGTGAAGATAGTGGAGTTCAATTTATTTGAAGCAACTAATTAATTTTGTTAAAAAAATTGTGACGAAGATAAGTTATAAATGATGAAAGATGCATTTGTGAAGGTTGTGATGGATAATTGGCATTTTTCATAATTCGATAGAATTGCTAACTCGAATATCAGCCATCAAGCTATTCGTTGGTTTGAAGAATCGCTAAGGATGTGTGATTATAAAGAGCTAATTGATAATAAGTAGGTACCTGTTAACACGTGGTTCCAGCGCAACATTCCTACCGTACACATGACGCATAGCTGACACTTAGCTTTTTTTTATTTACTAATCCATCTATCTGTTCTTATAGGTTTAATTAAATATCTAATTAAGCTAATTTTATTTAATAAATATAAGATTTATAATCATAAATATGAAATATGTAAGTAATAAGTCTTGCTATATAGTCTCAATTTAAATTTATTGGATCAAATTGATAGGTTATTAGAGCTGGCAATGATTTTTTTAATTTCTAAGTAGATAATATTTTTCTAAGTAACAAACAAATATAATTATCAATTATGTAATATAAGATTTTCTCGTAGTCGGCTGCTTTCTGAAAATGCAGGGTATTCCAGTCATTTCACTTGTTCAACTTTCAAGGCAGGCACGTGAGCCTCACGCGCGCATAACCTGTAAAGCCGAACCTTTCCCTGCTCTTTTACTCTCGCGCCACCAGGCTTCTCTCTCTCTCTCTCTCTCTCTCTCTCTCTCTCTCTCTCTCTCTCCTTGTTCTGCTGCTCCTCTGCCTCCAACTCGAAATCGGAAGGAACGATGAAATCTTCAACACCCAGACCGCATTTCCTCCACTTCTTCGTCTTTCTCCTCATCTGCTTCTCCGTTCTTCCCCTCTTCTCGTCCCAGCAGCTCTCTTCTTCCCAATCCCAAGCCCTCTTTCGGCTCCGGCGATCTCTCGAAAACCCTCCTCGCCTTTCCTCATGGAACCGCCGCACCTCCTTCTGCTCCCTCCCTCCATCCCCGTCCCTCTCCATTTCCTGCTCTGTTTCCGGCGATGTCACCGGGATCTCCATCGCCGGGGACAGCCGCAGCCCGCCTCTTTCCACGAACTTCTCCTCCGTCTCCTTCTTCACCACTCTTTCCAGATTTAACAGCCTCAGTTCCCTCTCCCTCGTTTCCTTGGGCATTTGGGGTCCCCTGCCGCCCAAAATCAAGAGGTTATCTTCCCTGAAGCTGCTCAATCTTAGCTCAAATTACTTCAACGGGTCAGTGCCTGATCTCACATCCTTGGCGGACCTCGATGAACTGGACTTGAGTGGGAATTTCTTCGCGTCGGAGTTTCCTTCTCTCGGTAAGAGCATTGAATCACTAGTACTGAAAAACAACAAGTTTAGGGATTCAATACCGATGAATCTTGCATCGTTTGATCGGCTTCAGCAGCTGGATTTGTCTTCGAATCAGTTCACCGGGCAGATTCCTCCATCTCTGTTCTTTCTGCCTCATATTCGATACTTGGACTTGTCGGAAAACTTGCTGAAGGGAGCTCTTCCAGCTAGCATATCATGTGGAGACAATCTGCATTTTGTTGATGTATCAAGAAATCGTCTGGTGGGGAGTTTGCCCTCATGCCTTCGATCGAACTCTTCGAATTTGATCGTATTGAATTCATGGAACTGTTTTTCAGAGTTGGGTTCCAAGGATCAGCATCCGAGTTCTTACTGCATAGGAAAGCCATTGGCTGCAGTGTTACCTAATGAGGAGAAGATGAAGAAGAAAACGAACATCAATTTGGGTCTTATACTGGGCGTTGTGGGAGGGATCGTTGGAGGTGCAGTGGTCATAGCGCTGCTGATTTTCTTTCTTCTTCGAAAAATCAAACCAGATAGTAGTGATGGGTTGCAGGATTTTTTCAAGCCAAGTACGCCAGCCGATAAAAGTAAGTCAATTATTTAACTTGGGCAAATTACACCCAGGTCCCAGATCTTATTGGGGCTGTTCATATCAGTCAACATCTTTTCTAATCATATCATCTAGGATATAGAAAAGAGTATTTGGTCAGTTCGTGACTGCTTATTAAATATCCCTAAATTGAGGGATTTACATTCATACTCTTAATTATTCTTCAATCATATATTAAACCCCATATTATCTTATTTTATAACTTAACCCCCAAATCTTCTAAAAATAAACACTAGTGGCATACATATATTCACAAATATATTTAAAATATTTTGTATATATATGTCATTAGTAGTAAGCATCTAGACAATCATAATAAGCAAAAATCTTTCAAAAATCTTGTAAAAGGCATAAATGTGTTGTTTTTAGAAGATATGGGATTAAATTTTAAAATACAAGAATAAGGAGTTTAATATGTTATTGAAGATAAATTGAGGGGTATATATGCAAATTTCCCTAAATTTAAGAACTTGTGACTCAAAAAAAGAAGCCAAAGAGAAAAGATTTTAAAAAAAATCAAACAAATGTGAAAAAAACCCTTAACTGTAAGATATAGAATCATTAATTCACCTTTTATAGTTGCTTTATTGCCTGTAGGTTTATGTTTTCTATTAGTTAGGTTTAATGTCATCAAAATTAGTGCTACCTCTGTTTGGTTCATGCCCAAGTTGAGCATGGCTATTTTTTCAATTTTTTTAAAAAAATATAAATCTTTTTTTGAGATATATATATGATGAGAAATGAAGTTAGTTAATTGTGAGAATATTAAATAAAATTGATTGATGTATTGAGAATTGTATAAGCTACTTTATTTTTTAAAAAAATAGTTATGCCTAACTTGTGCATGAACTAAACAGGAGAGAATTAGATCTTCACCTACCTTACTGACTTTTCCTGCTTTTCTATTATAGTTGATCTATTCATACGGGAGATGTTGCCTTCTGTATAAATGGCATCTAGGAGCCGTTTTATCGCTAATTTTGTAATTTTTTGTAATATTATCTAAACATCTCATTAAACTATTTTCTTCAAATAATATAACATAACATCACAATAACATCAAACCAAACGCTCCCTTAATTGTTATTTATAAAATTCATCGGTTCAGGGCACATGTCACAAGCTGTGATCATTGGTACAATGGGGCAAACACCATACCGCGTCTTCACAATTGAGGAGCTTGATGAGGCAACCAATGGGTTTGACCAATCAAATTTAATCTCCGGAGGTCCTCGAGGACAGGTAGTAAATACATTGACCTAGATACTATCAAGTCAGTGAAGCTTATGGTATTGTGAAGTCATCTTAATGTTTCGAGATCACATGCAGCTGCATGCTTGTCTTTGAATCATCTTATTGCTTAACAAATCATTAATTTTCATGACCTGAAGAAGAAATGCTACAGATGCAGGAATGCAAATATGACATTATTATGTAATGCATTTGTTAGTTTTCGATCATTCTTGTTTGTACATTTACTTGTGCACACGCGTGAGGGTTGACTTTTTAGTACATGCATGTTGTGATGCTTAGCTAATCATAGACTTAGCTGTGTAATTTGAAGTTTTATGTGAATTCTTTGTTTTTAGGACACTGGCGCTACTCACAGTAGAATGCAGGTAGAATGTCTTACTGATTCTCAAATGATTTTCTAAATGCTAAGTTCTTTATAAATCTATAATCTTCATGCACCCAACTAATAACGTTTGAAAGATCCTTTTTATTTTGCTCTTATCTACTGAAACTCTTCTTCTGCTGACACTTTTTTTTTTCCTTTTTCCTTTTTTGGACTTTCTTATATTTTTTGCCTAAGAATATCAATTAGAGGATACTCTGCAGTTATATTTGCTTCTACCTAGCTTAACTGTTGTTTTTCACATGTGAATTCCAGTAAATAATATCGGTTTCTATGCTGCTAGTTCTTTAAAGGGTGGCTTCAAGATGGCTCCACAGTTCTGGTGAGGAGCTTAAAACTAAAACAAAAGATCTCGCACCAGAGCCTTCTGCAATATCTAGATGTCATTTCAAAGCTGAGACACCGTCATCTGGTCAGCATATTTGGGCACTGCATTGACACTAGCCAAGAGAATGTTAACTCAAACTCTGTTTTCCTAGTTTTTGAATATGTTTCAAATGGAACACTTAGGAGTCATCTTACTGGTAAGAAAAACTTGACATAATGTTTGATATGGGGTAAATTACTTGTGGTTCCTTGAGGTTTGAGGTGTTTTATTCATGTTGGTCGCCTTCTTTGAATAGGTCTATGTCCTCTCCCGTCGATTTTTATTTCATGTAGGGCCTTAACATTTCTAATTTATGCCATTGTGATCTTGTTACATTATATGTAACATCCCGTGATCTCAATGTAGAGGTATTGTCCGCTTTGGCTTTAGGAAAATTGCGTGACTTGAGCACTTCCCAGGAGATCACCCATCCCAGTGCTACTCCAGCCCAAACACGCTTAACTACGAAGTTTTCCATCACTAACCTCACGGTTTTTCCCCAGAAGACGCCTCTACCATTTGAGATCACGTTATCAACTTATACAACTCAGGATCTTCCTCCCTTTCCGATGTGGGTCGATTCATTCCTGTGCCCTTCTCACCACTCATTATTCGACCTAGAAGTCTGCCAGGAGCCGCACTTTGCCTCAGTGATTCCTTTCTCTTAGGACATCACTCGGCGATCACTCCCCGCCCTCTTCGGCCACAGGCGTCACAGGCCCACCAGCTTCTGCTTGGTTCGTCCTCGAACCACATCGTACTGCGGGAGGTCAGCTTTGATACCATATGTAACATAACGTGATCTCAAACGGTAGAGGCGTCTTCTGGGGCAAAACCGTGAGGCTAGTGATGGAAAACTCCGTAGTTAAGCATGCTTGGACTGGAGTAGCACTGGGATGGGTGACCTCTTGGGAAGTGCTCAAGTCACGCAGTTTTCCTAAAGCCAAAGCCGACAATATCTCTACATTGAGATCACGGAATGTTACACTATATCTATCCAAAATTTAATGATTTGTCTTAGTAAAAAAATATTTCTCCTCTCCCTCTCACATAAATTCTCACCCCCCAGAAAGAACTTTTTAAAAGTAATTTGTGGAGTCACTGTAAATTTATGTAGAAGTTATTAGAAGGACCTATTTGATAACAATGATCAATTTTGTGTGCCTGATTGATTTATTGAAAAAGCTGGATCAATGTGAAAATACCAATAGCCTTGGGGAGTCATGAATACTTTACCCTTTATATTTGTTAATATTTCCCTCTTTTTATCATTTATTTGTTTTGTTTCTTGATCTGGTAGAGTGGAGAAAGCGTGAGATGCTGAAATGGCAGCAGAGAGTGACAGCAGTTATTGGAGTTGCAAGGGGAATACAGTTCTTGCACACAGTGACAGTCCCCGGCATTGTGGGGAATGATCTCAACATTGAAAACATTTTGCTAGATGAAACCCTCACAGCAAAAATCAGTAATTACAATCTTCCAGTAGCACCAAAGAATAAAAATAATAAGGTTAGTGCAGAGTGTTTCAAGATAAGACTAAAGGGGCGTTTGGTTCAATGTTATCTTGGTGTTATGTTATGTAATCTAAATGTCATGACATCTAGATGTCATCTTTTGACTAATAATTTTATAATCTAATAGAAGATTTTTTATAGATGTCATTAAACCAAACAATTACTTTTTCTAGATAACATAACATAACATCAAGATAACATTGAACCAAACGCCCCCTAAATATCATCTCTTGTTAGAGCTTGGCGATCTGAATCTTATTGGTTTGACCCAAAGAAATTGCGGTACGACAAGTTTAGGAAAAGAAAATAATATGTAGATTTTGGGATTTGGTGGTGGTAGAGGCGGGATCACGAAGCCGTAGCCCACCGCTAATCCCGTTGGGGGTTTTGGGGAGAAGCCCATGTAACATGGACTTGTTCTACTTTGATTCAGCCTTGAGCCTAGGGTTTATGTTTCTATTTATATTGTTCTTTTTTTAAGATGGAAATATTCTGAATTACTTGTAGAAACTGAAAGCAATTTCCTCGTTGTACTCATCTTATTCAATTTAGTGATTTCCTCCTTTGCCTATGGTTTTCCCCCTCGATGTTGGGGTTTTTCATGTAATTCTGTATGTTCTTGCCTTTATATTTCACATTTTTTGCTTTGTTATATCAGTTCTCATTTCATTAATTCATTTTTGAGAAAATTATGTATATGCTACTAAATTTAGTTAGTTTACATATTTAATACTTATACCTTTAATATTACATATTAGTCACAAATGTCATATGAAATTACAACTCATATACAACACATTCTACAAAGTTGTGCTATGTATGTAAAAAAGGTTATAATTTTCATGTGATTTTTGTCGCCAATATATAATATTAAAAATTTGAATGTTAAATATATAAAAAGTTAGATTTTAGTGACATATATGTAATTGCCTCTCAATTTTTTACTTAACTTAATGCATTCCAGGTTGGATGTGAAAGCCCTTTTGAAGTTGGGGAAGAAGGTGATTTTGGCAGGTAAACTGCTTTTATCATTCAAACACATTGCAACCAGTAATTTTCTGATTTACATGTGTGATATTACATATGGCTCTTGAAATTCTCTATTTCCATGTGTATAGTATTCAAAATTTTGAGAACGGAGAGAGGGAAGACATCTATCAGCTAGGGTTGATCCTCTTCGAAGTCATCACCGGAAAACCAGGATCGACAAGCGAATTCGATGTTCTAAAAGTTCAGGTAAATTCTCTGATGATGTTCGATTCTTTTCTTTTGATGCGGTAAAGATTAGGACGAGAAATGAAGATGTTAGAAGTAACTTAGACGTCATGCGTAATGTTAATTCAATTCAGAACTTAAATTTAATGTCTTTTCTGATCTTCTCTTTGATTTGTGGATACAACATACCTTTTTAATCCTTTTTAATGTGGTTGGTAGATGGATAGCTATGTTTAATTGAGAAGCCGAAATTAAAATATAAAGAACTTCAGCAGGGAAATTAAAATATAAAGAACTTCAGCAGGGTATTGCACATGGCTATTAATTACTTCAGATAGATACTAAAGAGTAAATTATATGCATTTGGAAGTTCAAAATTAATCTGATTTAATTTTAGACAGGTATATCACAGGAACATAAATTTAATATTAAAAATTAATTTTATTTCACATTCTACGCGCATTACTAAAATAATAATTAACTTATATCACATCTCTCACATATCCCAACATAATAACTAACTTCATTTCACATCATTCACAATTTTCAATAAAAAAATATTTTTATCCAGTTTAATTTTAATCTTATTAAATTTAAATCTTACAAACAAATAAAGGTTTGTTTCTTAGTCACTAATAGATAATTATAGCATTGCCCACCCATTTCATGTACGAGTGAGAGTATGGCTCAAAGATTGATAGTCCCTCGATATTCAAATTGAGCTCGACTAGAGTTTATTGAGCTGAGTCACGTGCCATAGTCGGATCGGATCGAACTTGGTTTGATATCTTTTTTTTAATATAAATAGTGTATTTATTGATTTAATATAATTATTTGTTATTTGTACATAAGTATGTCTTATTTGTGGTTAGAATATCTGTTAGATTGATCCAATTTTAAATCACATCAAAGGTAAAATATTTTTTATTTTTTGAAAAGGGTAAATTGCATTCGGGCCCTTGAGGTTGGAAGGACGTTACAAATTGGTTTCAAATTTTTACAAAACTCCATTTGGGTCCCTGAGGCTGTGAAAGTGCTAAAGTTCTGGTTCCTTTTTTAGAATTTCACCATTTTCGTAAACTTTTTTGATTAAAAATATGAAATTTAATCATTTTTTAAGTAGTTTGAATCCTTTACATATATTAAAGGACCATTACACCCTTCTATGTTTACTATTCTTTAAAAAATTAACAAAAGTTTAAAATTTAATTTCTTTCTTTCTTTTCACTAAAATAAAAAAAATATAAATATTAATATTTCAAAATTATCTTATGAAAAATCATAAAATTAACAAATTATAATAATCTTACAATATACTAGTAAAAAATTAATAATTAGATTTTAATTGGGATCAAAATTACAGAGTTTCTGCAACCTTAGGGACCCAAATTAAAGCTTTTAAAAAATTGGGACCAATTTGCAACGCCCATCCAGCCTCATATAAATCGAGCTAGAAAACGACAGAACTCCCCCTCCCCCGAATATTTAGGTTGACAACGGGTAAAGTCATCGTATCGTGTCAGCATACTGCTGCTGCTAACATAAGCTGATCGCTTTGAAGAAGAAATGAAATGCTGCTGCTTTTACTTTGTTGCAGCTACAGAAGAGCTTGAATGGGTCGCCAATGAAGCTACGTTTAATGGCAGATCCCGCAATTCGGAACACATACGCCCATGAATCCGTTAAAAGAGCTGTTGAGCTGGCTCTGAACTGTGCATCGGAGAATCCTATGGAAAGACCCTCCATTGATGATGTTCTCTGGAATCTGCAGTACTGCGCCCAGATTCAAGATGGATGGGCCAGCAGCGAGAGCCTCTGCACTCAATCCTTAGAGCTCTCTTTGCATTGAGTTGTACTGTATTTGTCTCTTTTGTTAAGAGTGCAATGTTTTGATGTAAATGCTTGTGTTATCTGAAAAAGTCGATGAATTTACCGAAAAATTTTAAGAAACTTATCCGCATTAGCCGTATCAGTGATGAAGAAAAGTGCATAATTTTGAAAATCTTGAGTTGAACCTTAAATTGATCCGATTTTTGATTCGAGCTAGGTTTGACTCATTTGTTATCGATTTAAGTTCGTTCTGAGCTAAAATTGATTCAATTTTCGATTAATTTTTAATTTTTTAGTCATGTATTATGTATAAATATATTTGTTCATTTAATTAGTTTAAATTATAATTTTTTGTTTTAATTTATTGTTTAGAGATAAAATAAAAAAAATAATTTATAATAAATATGATTTAAATGATTATAAAGAAAATTTTAATGAATTTTTTTGTTATGTTATTAAAAAAAAATTACATATTAAATTTAATTATATGTATAAATATATATAAATAATATTTTTTATTTTTTTAATCTACTTGATTTTGAACTGTTTCGATTTGATCTTATGTCAGCTTAAGAGTTGATTAATATAAATAATATTCTATGAAGTTTTTTATTTTATGAACATTATTATAATATTTTATTTATGAGGCATTCATTTATATATATATTAATCAAAATTTTAAATAAGGTAAATTACATTCAGGTTCTTGAATTTAAGAGTTATTATTATACAGGTTCACGTTTTTTAAATTTAACATCGGGGTCCCTAGTTTTTAAAAAATTATCATCTGGGTTTTCTTTTATTTTTTTATCGACGCAGCCGGTCTCTCCCTCCTCCCGATCTGACGGCCGCTTTGCGTGCGCGCCGCGCAGCCGCCGGATCTGGAGGAGATTCCCTCTCTCTAT
>JAEMOT010002609.1:53668-85645 GCA_019297695.1 Apostasia ramifera | reverse complement strand
TTTAATATTTTTTAATAATAAAAAAATAAAAAAAAAATTCAGATGATAATTTTTTAAAAACTAAGGACCCCGATGTTATAATTTTCAACCTATGATAATAACCCTTAAAGTCAGGGACCTGAGTGTAATTTGCCCTTTTAAATATTATATAATCTTTTAAATACATGATTCAAATCTTATGAAAAGAGTGATATGTAATTAGTTTTATAATATGTAGATAGATAAATTTCTCTTCATTTATTATTATAATTATTATAAAATTATATCTTATAAATATTTATTAATTTATTAAATCATTCCAATTAAAATTTAATTTAATGCCGATTGGACCGTAAACTCTTGATTTATCAAATTTTCAAAATTTTACTAATATAAGCTAAAAAAAAATATGTTTCGTGATGATTCTTCTATATAACCTCCTATCAATAAATTAATCAATTGTGATTTTAGGCTTTAATTTAATAAATTATACAGTTAATTACTTTTTGGTCGATTGAATAATGCAATGAAATAAAATTTAAAATCATAATTAGATAGTCAATAATGTGTTGATTAATTACTGAGATTATAAAATTTTTTCCTTCAATATTAAATTCAAAAATAGTAAAACATTCTCCAAAATGGATTTTAAATTGGGAAACTACCAGAAAATATGCTAATGGTAGTGTGATTTTTCCTTTACTTCTTTTGAATTTAGTTTAACAAAATTTAAACAAGAAGTATATATATATATTTATATATAATGCATCAACAATCCGTTTAATTTGATATTATTTTATATTATATTATATTATCTATATATTATGATATTTAAATATCATTATTGAAACTAAAAATCAATTAGAAGATTAGAAGAAATTTTTTTTTGCGTAAAAACTGACTAAGCGAAAAACTACGATGCCATGCTGCCGACAGCTTTAAGGATTTTCACTATATTACTGTTGTTCTTACCGGAGATTGAGTTGAAGAAGGGCGGAAGGAGAGGGAGAGAATGAAGGATGACGAGGTCCAAAAAATAACCAACCTTTTTACTCATTATAGTGAGATTTTATAGTATAAATTTATCTCTGGAGAGTCACTTTAAAGCGATGGCCTCCATCTCTGGCTTCAGGCCAATGATAACTGCTAGGTCAGTGTAATGTGACCTTGGTTGTACGGACCATACGGACCAAACAGATGGACTATGTTTCTTAAAAGCGGCAGGGGTATTGTTCTTCATGTTGCATATGGGCAATTTGCTGTGAGTACTTCGGTCACAACCTTTCGTTTGGAGATATCTTTTTGACTTTCGCCAGTTGAGAGTAAACTGATACGTTTACTTTTTAGTCAATATTAATTTAAACTCATCAGATTCAATTTATCAGTTTTATTTTTATTAAAACTCTTCACAGTTTTATTATAAAATTTAAATTTTAAAATAAAAATTAAATATCATGATATATTTACATATTTTATTAAAATTAAAATTATAGAAACTGCTGAAATTGATATTTCAAATTTGCGAAATTGAACACGAAACTACATCGATTACTTCCAAACGAAAATTTAAAATTTTCAAGACTGACTGCGTCCACACAGTGCGGAGGAGAACGACAGGGTTAGCTGCTCTGCGCCATGTTTCTGCAGCAGGTGAAATCGATGATTTTGATCTTAGGGTTTTCAGAACTTCATCTTCCTTCCCTAATTCAACAAAGGTCGGATCTGGCAGGCTTGGAGGAAGGCGGCCTTCGGGCTGTACGGCTTCACCCAGTTCACGAGAGCCGGTTTTCAGTAAATTTCCCCCTCAATCTTCTCCTTTGCTGCTCAAATGGTTTAGTTTCTATGTTGTTCGTTTCTATTTGGTTTGGATTCAAAGGGCGGATTTGGGATTTAAGATCATCGGGTTTTTATTTGCTTATGCAAACCTAATGATTATCCAGGGAGCATTCCAAAAGGTTCAAGGAAGAAGATATGCGGATCTCAATGGAAGGAAAGAATGTGATGGTCACTGGAGCTAATTCTGGCATTGGTTTTGCTGCAGCTGAGGGTCTTGCTTCACGGTATCATCGGCTCTTTCTATATTGGATTAGGGTTAGCAATTCAGTTTTCCATTGTTTAAATTTGTTTTGGGTGTTGAACTCGTTGCGAGCCAGGGGGGCAACTGTCTACATGGTCTGCCGTAGCAAGGAGAAGGGGGAGGCTGCACTCTCAAAAATTCAGTCATCCACGGGTAACCAAAATGTGCATCTTGAGGTGATGCTTCACTAGCTTACTTTTCTAACTTTTTTCATTACATTGTTGATTTCTTTGTTATATTTAATCAAATTAGAATTCTATGCGGGGTTCAAATTTACTTGTGTTACATCTTATAGATTGATATGCCAAATTTGCATTGCAGATCTGTGATCTTTCTTCTATCAGTGATGTCAAGTCATTTGCATCTAGATTTTCGTTGGAGATCAAACCACTTAATGTTTTAGTAAGTTAAATGAATTAATTGTTTGACTGATTGGTTGTTGTCATCTACTTCTTTATGATTGTCAAAAATCTCTCCACACAAACAAAATCTTCTATTCTGCTTTTGTTTATGCTTTCAAGTGATTACAATATTAGCATTTTGCTACCTTTGTCGAGAAACCTCGTAAAAAATGTTTCTTATTGTTTTTCAATCTTCTATTATTTTTGTGGCTGCTATTCCAGTTTTCTGAATTTGAAAATTTGTTGGTTATTAGAAACTCTTTTGTTGCTTTTAGGTTAACAATGCCGGCTTAATGGAGCATAATAGAATTATTACACATGAAGGGTGTGTCTCCTATTACAAACTCTCTCCATATAAGTTGGCATATAGAATTTCTCCTTTGTTTATGGTCAAAATATTTTTTTTCCCTGTTGCATCAAAGTTTCCTTTGTTAAAACTGCAACTCATTTTTTTCATTTACCATATGTTTCCAACAGATTGGAGATGAACTTTGCTGTTAACGTTGCAGCAACCTATGCTATGACTGAGCTAATGATGCCATTGCTAGAGAAAGCAGCTCCTGACGCTAGAGTTATTACAGTTTCTTCTGGTGGGATGTACACATCTCCTCTGGTAAAGGATTTGCAGGTAAAATACCCTATGAACTGGCTTTTTCAGAGAGAGTTATCTACATAAAGTCATCAATTTTGCAGCAGTAATTAAAGCTCTTTAAACTTTATAATTTGATTTGTTATGCTGCCAATCTTTTGATATTTGGTGCCATGCAACATTATGCCTTGAGCTGCAGTACAACAGAAGCATAGATATCTTTCTTATGTAAAAACTTGGTAAAATCTGGTCAATTTGGGCCATTTTGATACTCTTTTTTGTTCCATCTTGAGAACAATGAATTTTCCTGTTAGAAGGTTCCGTGAAAGCATGCTTAAAAGATTACTGGGGTATTTTGTTTCTTGGTTTGCCTACTTTTGAAGTTACGTCATCAGTTGGATTGTTTTGGAAGAAGCAGTATATATTGAAAAGCGGCATAGAATAAAATAAGAGCATGTAAAAAGTAGATTGGAATTTGTTCAAGTTTGCATGAATATACGTATATTATATGTGGGACTTTGATGATTGAGTATGAGCACTCTTCCTTTCAATGAGGGGTGTATGATTCAATGTTATCTAGAGAAAAATAGATCTGGAGAAATCTCCTCATGTGAGTTTCATAAGCAAAGGAGGAATGTTGGTGACCCACCATTGCATTTTAATTTTTTTTCTTTTGTTGTAGTAATTTGCTTAATAGGTCTATCCTTTTGAATGTCTGATTTTCCAAGTTTTTCATCCAGTTAAGTGGATGTTTTCATCAGAAAGATAAATATTTTATTAGTAGTATTAAATACTTGTTTTACTCTCGCAATGCAGTACAGTGAAAGAAATTTTGATGGAATAATGCAGTATGCTCGGAACAAGAGAATTCAGGTTACAATTTATAACTATACTATCTTTTTGTCTGATATTCGAAGTGATCTTATATGCTGGTATCTACTCCAATTTAAAAAACCTATTTACGTTTCTTAAATCAGTTTTTAGATTGCTCCGATTATACTATTCTTCTTGTGATGGCATTATTATGTGCTCTGACACTAATCATAGTTGTTTATTCATTTGGGACTCAATTTGTATATTGAAAAATCCCTTTCTATCAAATTCTTTAGAGAATACTGGAGGAAATGTAGATCTTTGTAGATGATTGAAAATGTAACTCCGTTCACAAGGATAATTATCAAAATGAACAAGGAATTCTGGGAAGAACTTATGCTCAACAGTGATATACCGCTATCTGTTCTCTTGCTGTTACTTATGACCAACCTACTCATTACTAAAGTTTGTGAGATAGATTTATAAGGTGTCAGTTTTTATTAAAGAAATGGCAGTTTTTCTTTTGAAAGCAAGAGAAGATGTTGTTAGTGGTTTGATTTGACCATTCTATATCTTCTACTTTATGCTGTACTTATTTATACTACTCAAATCTATCCATATCATTGAAGTCTATTCCCTATGATGTTTTTTTTTTTTTATTGAAAAATGGCATAACTATAGCATTACACTAAAATAATATACGAAAAGTATAACAGTTTGCCAACAATTCCCTTTAAAAATGTTGCAAAAAATAATGGAAAGAGGTAAACCTCTCATCTAACAAAAATCGGCTAATGTAGCATAGTGAGCCAAAAAATTGGCTGCACTATTAATGTTACATTGTATATGAGTTTTCAAAAAAGAAAAAAAACGTAAAATATTCACAATATATTCTAGTATAAGATTTCTAGGTTGATAAACATTCATGTTAGAAATCACTTGTGACAATGTTTGTTGTTGATGATAGATGCTTGGCCTCTTGTGTAATGTAGAATTGCCTTCCTATAATATCTCAAAAGCCTTTTTAGCTCTACGTCGTCGTTGTTCTTGGCTTTCTATATCGTGATCTCCAATTGTCTTGGTGTTGTTCACTAGTCCATTTCTTTCCTTAGCTAGAGAGCTCCCTGTTTAGGCTTCGAAGCTGAAATCGAGAGGTATTTACCATTCTTCTTGGTAATTTGAGTATTGGTCCATTTGTGGTCTCTTGATGCTGGTAGTATTCCATGTTACCTTTTTTTTTCCTATATCTGAGATATTTCTGAAGTACAAAGAGAAAAACAAAAACTGATGTTGCTGGACCTTAAAATGAATTTTGAAAAATTACCATTGTCGTGAAGAAAATGAACTTTTTACATGCTTGACATTCCCTCACTTTGCTAAAATTATGTGATTCCTCACAAATTTCAGGTAGCATTAACTGAGAAATGGGCCGAAACTTGTCATAACAAAGGGATTGGTTTCTATTCTATGCATCCAGGTTGGGCTGCAACACCTGGTGTTGCGAAGAGCTTGCCTAGCTTCCAAGAAAGGTCTCTCTGTCTCTCTCTCTCTCTCTCTCTCTCTTTGTGTCTCTGTGTGTGTGAGCATGGTGCATTATACACCAATTAGGGCTAAAAGTTGAGTTCGGCTGTGTCATTCTCAAAAAGTTTTCTATTTCGAGCTAAAGCTTTATATGGGTTATCATAGAGTCAAATTTTGGCACGTCACTCTCAAGAAGTTTTTGATTTCGACCTAAAGCTTGTATGAGGTTCCAGTCTGCATCTTAAGCTTAATATGCATGCAATATTAATGATTGAACTTTTACAGGTTTGTATAAAATATATAATTTTGTTAATAACATATTGCTCACATTAAAGACATATTATATATATATATATATATATATATATATATACCTTTCACAAGTATAAATATGCATACTTGAACATATCGTTTGCTTTAAACTGAATCTCATTTCAATCAAGTTTGACTGCAACTCACAAAATATCAAATATTTTTCTTGCTGGAAAAAAAGACTAGTATAGGAAGAATCATTTAGGATAACAAGATTTGAACTCTTGATATTTTTAAGAGGACATTTACATATATTTACGAGTCTTAGTATATTAAACGATATACATTTTTTTCACATAATTTACACAATGAGATTAACTTTTTTTATGAAGAGTTTATATATGATATAATATAATAAAATTTGTGTGATATGTACGTAAAAATCTCATTTTTAAATTGGCTTTTTGAAGAGTGAGATTGGGGATTCCTAGTGACTTCCACTAGGGCTATCACAGAGTTTTCAATTTTGATCTAAAACTTGTATGAGTTCGAGGTTCATCTTAAACTTAACATGCATGCAGTAAACTTAATCGTAGTAAATTGCAAATAATATGGATAATTGACCTTTTGTGTTTTATGTAAAAATATGATCTCATACTACTTTAAACACACGATATGTACCTTTAGTCAAGTACAATTGTACCTGCATATATGCACATAACCTTTTTCATTTCGAGCAAGTTGATTTCAACTTGCAAACTATTAGGCATCTTTCGTGAAAAAAGACGTCAAGTGTAGGAAGAATAGGTAGAGGAATAAAAGGATTTGAACCCAAATTGAACCTATCTTGTTTCAAGAAAGAAATAAAAGACATCCAACACAGGAAGAACATGGAGGGTGAAGAATTTGAACTCGTGATATTTTTGAATCACCCAAAAGAAAATTCGAGTTTCGGGCATGATTGCTGACCCCAATGCCAATATTCATGGGTGATCATGAGCTTATGATAGCATACTTGAGTGCTGTATTTATGCAGGTTATCTGGGAGGCTGAGAACAAGCGAAGAGGGGGCTGATACAATCATATGGCTGGCAATGCAACCCAAGGAGAGACTGGTTTCTGGTGCTTTCTACTTCGACCGAGCAGAAGCGCCGAAGCACCTGGCACTGGCTGGCACTGCAGCTTCTCACTCTCTCATTGACGCCATTGTTGAAGACCTTCGCTCCATTACTGGTTTGCCTCCTCCTCCTCCTCCTTCTTGAAAGTCAATAAAATTTGCAGAAAGCAGTGAAGTCAAGCTGCACTTCGCTCATTTCCTTTTATCTGTCAATTGCAAAAGAGTTTGAATTCAAAAAACAAAGTCAAAGTTTTTTTTTTTCATAAATGAAAGGGTAAAAAATTTGATGCACCAGCCGGGAATCGAACCCGGGTCTGTACCGTGGCAGGGTACTATTCTACCACTAGACCACTGGTGCTTCATGCGGCAAATTGCCTGAACATTATCATGTTCTTAAGAATTTTGAGTGGATCGAAGCTCAAAATTTAAAACGATTTTAGATCCAATCAAAATCGAGTCGATCTAAATGAGCCGACTAATGAGCCAAAAGTTCGACTCGGTATTATGAGCCTATTTTGAGCAAGGGTAGGCTCAGCTCGATCCAGCTCGAAATTGGCTTGAATTAAAATATATTTTATATTATAATACATATATATAATATATAATATATATATATATATATATAATAAACTGAGCCGATCTCGAGCTGGATCGAGTTGAGCTTACTCGCCTCGAGATTGGCTAAAAAAAAATTGAGATTTGATTCATTTTCGAGCCGACTTGAAAATGAATTGAAATCGGCTCGAAGTTGATTGGAATCGACTCGAGCCGGCTCGAAGTTGAACCCAATCGAGCTCGAGTTTATTTCGAGTCAATCGAAATGTGATCGATCCGATTTCAAGCCGGTATTGGCTTGGTTCGAAATCGGATCAGTAACGGCCCTAATAGGGTGTGAGCAATTTGAGTTTAAATCGAGCCAAATATAACTCAAGCTTAGATAATAGCTCAAACTTTTCAAGTTCAAGCTGGCTCGAATCTTAATTGAGTTGACTCGAATTTCATGAATTATTTTGACAACAAGTTTAAACAACTTTTGTTGATTTTAAATATGAGTCAATTATATTTATTGGTTTGCCCAACATATCTTTGACTGCTATTGTGTTGGTTTTAAACTATGAGTCAATTATATTTATCGGTTTGCCCAACATTTTTTTTGAGTACTTCGTCTTACATTTTTATAAAATTAATAAATGAATAAATATAGTAATGACATTTTTTGTTTAAATAAAATAGAATTTGAGCAAAGTTTGTTCCAAATTAATTCAATTCAATCATAGCTTAAATTTGGCTAAATAAAATTATAAACTGTCAAAATAGCTCATGGCTCAGTTTAGCAAATTTGATTCGAGCATAATTAGCAATTTGAATATCCGGTGAATATTAACTATTGGGCAAACTCTGACCTTTGAGGCCTCGTTTGGTTCGAGAATTATATTTTAAATAAGAAAAAAAAAATATTTTATCTTATAAATTTAATAGAAAAAAAATTTAGTTTAATATTGAGAAGTGTGTAAAATATAAATTAAAGTTAATTCTAATGTTCGTATTTGTGTTTGATTTGAATTAAATTTAATTTTTATAGTTAAAATCTGTGTTGGGTTAAAAAAAATATCTGAATCAAACGAGCTTAGGGACACACTGCAAGTAAGAGACGATGAAGATATTTAAAATCATGAGTACATCATGATATAACTCATTTGAAAAAAAAAAATATTAATTTATTAATTTAATAAAAGATAAATTTATTTTAATATTAAGAGAAATTATTTCACTACTGTCGTTTGCTATTTTTTTTTTATAATTCCAATTTTTAACATGCCTTTTCCAAAACTATTATTTTCTTATATTTTCTTTTCATTTCAATAGAATTCTATTAAGCATGAGATGTAGGACTGCATCACATTAAGATTACCATACGGGAAGATCTGTTTGATAAGATAAACGGGTAAATGTTGTGAATAAAAATTTTTTGAGTAAAATCAGATCTATATCTGTTGTTATATCACATAATTTATTATCACTGTGATTACATGATAATAATTGCCACAAAACAAATCAAAGAAAAACTTTAGGACATGAGAGGGATGGTTTTACAGCAAGAGAAAGCTTCCAAACAAAAAAAAAACGGAGAAAATCAAACATGTTGCATTTGTTTTTCGTGAAAATAAGTGCATTATTGTACATTAAAACAGATATCTACAAATGGAGAAATTTTTAAGTTCAATGCATACATCATTCAGGGCTCAATTATGTGATACCATACGTGCATGTTGAGTAGGCTCATCTACATATGTAGTAAAGAAATATGCACCATATACATCATTGATACATCAAGTTAGAAGATAGGCCTTCTTTGACCAGTACTGCTCAAACCTCTGCCTGGCATACTCGATATAATCAAAGTCGATATCATTCACATTTTCCTGCATCAGAAAAAAAAAAAAAAAAGTTAAATGGGATTCCAATGGGATGAAGGCATATAAAAAATTAAATCGCATATAATTTAATTTAAAATTTAGTTCAAAATTAAACTCGAGTCTGCAAAAAGCAAAATATATGTTTGCACATATTCTGAATTTTTTTTGCATTTTTTTGCGTGTGTATATGATATTATTATTAAGTATTGTTAAATCTAGAATATAAATTTGATAATTTAGCTCAAAAAAAACTTAAACAGTGAATATTAAAACCAAAATTTTTAATATTTAGTTATGGCTGTTTTGCTCGAAATCCACATGTATCATCATTAATTATGATTTAATGCTATAAAAAAAATTATGATTTATGAAAATTGGTTTGGGGGGGGTTCTTCAGCCCAACTGGGTTGGGGCTCATCGAAGTGTGAAAATGAAGCCACGAAATCTATATGTTTCTTCAACAGGAAAATTTGTAAGACTATTTTTTATTATGATAAAAATAATCTTTAATGTAATATTTTTATTTAAAATTTATTAAAATAAAATTAATTTTATTTTAAAATTTATATAGCATTGAAATAAGATTAAATTTAATATTAAAATTTATGAGCTATAATATCAAATTTGACTAACTGAGAAACAAATAACTTCTAAGTTATGTTATTTAATGTCTGAATCACCTTCATCAACTTTTTTTAAATAACATCTGTTTAGAGCTCATTTTAATATGTTAAATGAAATAAATAATATGAAATAAAATTAATTTATAATTTTAAATTTTATGAATAATATAACATACTAAATTAAAATTAATTAAATTATTTTAAACTGAATAAACAAACAGAACTCTTATACGCTTTTAATTTAACACAAATGAAAAGGAATATTACCTATTAATCAATAATATTTAACTATTCACACTTATAACACCAAAACTACCTCAACTAACTATTGAATATGTCCTATTAAAAAAAACTATTGAATATGATTATTTTGTGGCATCAAAATATGTAAAATTGGCTGCTACAGACCTAATTTTTATCAAATATTTTCACAAATTAAATCACACAGATTACTACTTAAAAACTTGTTTATAAACAACGCATTAGCATGAGAAATAGAAATAAATTAATCGTAACATTATAGAGTCAATTAAACAAAAAATATTCTTGACATCTTTGGTGAAAATAAAATTATTATTATTGTGGTATTTCAGTATTTTGTATTTTAGTTATGATAAATTACTACAAGATCTCTAAGATTTACTGTAATTACATATAAGTCCTAATAAATCATTGTTGAGGTCCCTATCATTTTAACACTCAGGTCCCAACTAAATTACAAGCATTTATCTTTGGTTTCAGATTTGTCCACATTTTTCATTATTAGTTTTTAAATCTAAGCATCTTGGGAACTGCAAAAAAAATTAAAAAACTCAAAAATCATAATAGGTGCCTCAAATATCAAAATTAGAGGGGAGAGAGAGAGAGAGAGAGAGAGAGAGAGAGAGAGAGAGAGAGAGAGAGAGCAAATCAAACAAGCTCATCCCTCAAGTATCAAGCTCACATCCCTTATTTTGATTCAAAATCAATTTGATTTTTCTTGTGACTTTGAGATCAAACCATTTGAAATGCAAATAATTCAACATAAGTTTAAATTATGAAAAAAAATCTGAAAAAAGGTGTATGTCAGCGGATTTGTTCTCCTTCACCTTTGGCTCGATTTTGCGCATCTCCACTGCCTTCACCACCTCCAAAATCCGTTATCAGAAAGCTTAATATCATGCTAAATTAAATAGAAGAAAAATTTCTGTAATCTCACTTACCACATCCACGAGTATATAGTGGAAGAGAGATTTGGGAAATTAAATTGCTAAATCTTTTATGGCCTCATCAAGTATATATATAGTGAAAGAGCTTTCAGCAAGATGGAATCATGGAACAAAAGGCTTGTAGCAAATTTTCCTGCTGGAGGCGTTGGCCATGCGCCTTCCTCCACGATCTCGCCATCCACTACATGAGCTTCAGCCTCCAACGTCTTGACAGCTCACGTGTGCAGAACCTCTCATGTCTTGGCGTCGAGTCCGCAAAGGTGAAGGGGAAAGGTTGGAGAGAGAGAAATAGCTCGAGAGGAAAAGAGAGGGCCGGGAACCCGAGCAAAAGGAAAAAGAGATTTTGGAAGGAGAAAGAGAGAAGACAAGGGAACGAAGAGAAAACATATGTTTTTTTAGGGATAATTTTGTTATTCTATGCACCAAAAAAGTAACTGAAGGATCTGGTGGTGTTAGATAATTTAAACAATAGTTCTCAATCTATTTATCATTAGAGAAAATTTAAAGAACATATGATAATTTATCCTTTGGCCTGTTAGATCTGGGAGAATTGGGATGAATGTTAGTTAACCTGAGTTATTCTAAACTCATTAAAAAGTTTTCCCATTTGGGATAGGACATTTAATACAAAATTTTATTTGGTTGTTAACCTATGTGGACTCGAGATTCTCTTCGATTATTTAATAACTTAATTTGGGATGAGTCAGTAATAAGTACTTCACACGCTTACCTCGAAGGGAAGCTTAGGATTAGCAAGATTAGGATGGAGGAAGTTGGGTTAAATATCCTGCGTTAATCATATAACTTTTTAAAAGTGTTTGGTGGGTCAACCTCGAGTATTTTAAACCAAATAGCCCTTAATGATGTATGTAATTGTTCAAAAACATCATTAATTTTTGAATGGTGCATTCTTAGATATTAAGATTACAAGCTTGAAATATTGTATGAATAGATATTTTAAGATCTATATTTCGTAGAACTAAAGATAAGAAACATACCGAGATTATACCCCATAGGCCCCATACTAGATGGCTAGTAAGAGTATACTTCTCGACCAATTGAATTAAGTTCTCTAATTCCTCTGTAGACGGCTCCTCACCTTAGAAAGTAGACAGATTTATAAGTAGACATGAGAAAGGGAAAATGAATGGCAAAATTGGCTAATCGAAGTGCATACCTGAAGACTTCAGATACAACTTAATAAATCGCTTGCGCTCCTCAAGATCTGCCAACATACACACAGAAATTCACAGGAGGCTTCTTGAAGGGGATCAAATTACTTTTTGAAGCATGAACCTTGCCAGAATTTCATTCAAATTTCTTGTGATTTGAATGCAAATTACTCACAATCAACTTGATATATGCATATATGTATTTACATGTGTGCTTTGTATTTTATGTAAATGGGTTCATTGGAAAGAGAATGTGGTAAATATATGCAAACATATTTGTTTTTCAGCATGTAAAAATAAATGATGCATAATAACAAATTTACCATTTTGTGGGGAAGCTCTCAAGAGAGGGCAGGCAAGGCCTAGCCAACACCAAAATATTAAAAGAACATTTAGTTTAATGTTATATTAGTATTGTATCATATAAGTTAGATGTTATCTTTTGAGTGATGATTTTATAATTTTTTAAAAGGTTATCTATGCATGTCATTAAACTAAATAATTATTACTTTTTAAGTAACATGGCATAACACCAAGATAATATTTAACTAAACTCCCCCTAAGAATATTTGGAATTGACATGAAATAGCTAATTTTTAAGTTGAGTGGAGTTTAGGACACTTGAAAATAACACCTCAGAAAAACCAGCAGAGGAAAATGAAGAAATACTAAATCGGAATACCAACCTGGGTATTGACTGTAGTCAAGAACATGAGGAGTGTCTGTATGATAATTCGCAGCCATCTCACAAAAATGATTAGCAATATCATAAGCAATTGGGTTGAAGCTTGCATACTCATAATCCTAGCAAAACAGCAGAATGTGAGCATCAATGTTTCTTCGATTTCCTTGTTCATTATTATAAAGAAGTCATCTCATGGTAAATATATAGATGAATCAAAAGTAACAGCTTTCTCTATCTTGTCTCAAAAGAAGAAGAGGCTTGTTTGCCTCTTGAAAGTTGTAAGAAAGTATGCTGCCTCTAATGATTAGATATTTTAATGCTCCTACTAACTAACCTGTGAAAGATAAAATAGGTGTCATCCAAGATATATTTCTTTTGCATATGGAATATAGTCCTCATTCAATCCTTCCTAGATCTATCTTAACATTCTATTCCACAACGCCTTAACAATCTTTCCTTTGATCATGCGTCCTGTTGGCAAATGGGGATTTGAATATGAATTCTAGAGGCCCGTTCTTTATCTTAATTTACTGCAGTTGAAAGCAAATCTACGCAGATTATGGTCCAAACTCCAAAGTCAAAGGATGACAAAAAGGAATTCAGAATTCTATGTAGAGGTGACACTATACAACCTGATCCTAACCAAAGTTCCAGATTCAGGTCAACCCAATAATAATTGGATCAGGTTCAATTCCTGCTTTTGACATGTTTATTAAATAGATCAGATAGATAATTAAAAAAAAAACAACTACTGGATTTGATTGAGCTAATCAGGCTGGTTCAGATTCTGATTCAAATCAAACCCGATTCATCAACCTATGTTGCCACCACAAGTTTTAGGTCATGATCAACCGGTGCAAATTGTACGCGTGAATTAAGTGTAAGAAACTCACAATAATAGTTATCTGCCTTGTCTTCTCATCCATCATTATGTTGCCATATTGAAGATCATTATGGCAAAATCCTATTCTCTGATCACCCCCCGACAATGAATTTTCCAAAGCACTAATCTCATCCTCCAAAGTTTCCAACTGAAATTCTTTAGCTTCTTCAGAAGAACAGAAGCTCTGAGCTCCTTTAAGCCAATTTCTGAAGGAAAGAATCATGGTAATTAGTTATTCTAAACGCTGTAAATTAAAGCATAAGTGGTTGCAACATACCTTAACCTTCCCCACAAATGAACTTGCTTTGGGTTAGGCATGTCAAGATTATGAAACTCCCAAAGTTTTAAAGCTATAAGGGCAGTTATTTCGGCTTCACGCAAGTCGGATGCCGAGAGCGTCTGGGGTAAAAAGAATTCAATAAACATTTACAAGTCAAGATTGATTAGAAAGGGTTGTATTTGCATTCATTATATATATATATATATATATATATATCAACAATTACAGGAAAATTAAAAGCATCTTTTCAAGTAGATGGGGACAATTAGAAGCTGAATATTATCTCCAAATGCCAGAAATTCTAATCTCGCTACATCTATCAAATTTCAAGTGTGATTGACTGAAAGATAATGATACAAGACAAGTAGGCATAGCAGTCATAAAACCCAGACTGTGAAATTATCCTACTGTTCCCACTCCACAAGACAAGGGGAAAAAAAAAGAAATTGGCAGTCAGAGAACACCCTCAGAATAGCTTGCAAATGGGTCGGGTCAACCCAAATCCCAACCTGATTATCTAAACCATTCAAAAACATAAGCGGTTTAGATTATTCTGGGTGAGCATCTAACAAAAATATAAATACACGTGGGCATCCACAAAAAATATTTAGGAGATGTTTAAATTGATATTATCTTAATGCATATTATCTAGATGTCATCAAACTAACCAATTACTTTCTCTAGATAACACGACGCATCAAGATAACATTGAACCAAATGCCCCCTTAAATATATATGCCGTGCATGCTATGCTTTACTAGTTTACTCCTTATTAAGACAACCGCATCTGCTTTTCTTTCTATGGGATAAACCATCATATTACTCATTAAAACCAAAGGTTCTAACAGATGGACACTTATACAAGTACCATACTGTAGAAAACAAGAGTTTAAAAAGGTGAAAATCAACAAAGTAAACAATCTAGTAAAAGATCCACAACTTAAGGTTGAACACAAGCTTATGTTACTCTTCCGTGTGGTCTTGAATGTCTTCTTCAAAACCAAAAAAAAAAAGAAAATTGTTAAAAGGCAAAACTATCATTGTAAACTGTAGCCAATGACACAAACAAAGCAACAAGCACCGAGATGGCCGGATCAGCATAAGCTACAATAAGAGAATGACAGGAAACACAAGCCAACAACCAAAAGGTCATCTGACAAATATGCAATTAAACAGTTTTATTCCTGATGATATCAATTAGTAGTCTATGTTAATCATGGCTTCACAATTCCAATTCTATAACCGAGGTCAAAAAAATAATATGAAGGAACCAAGCAAAAAGGTACTTAATAAGAGCCGATGACCTCAAATCCCAAGTTATTTTCCACGTTTTTATTGATAGAAATGCGAAGGAGCCCGGCAAAGTTGCGATTTTGCTTTATAGGAGAGATGTTTCTGTACACAGACATACAAATAATTCCTCTGCAAATATTTTAGAGGCATTGAAAATGATGGGCCAATCAAGCAAGGCCTTAGAAAATTAATGGCGAGATCAGTGACGCGGTGATGTACTTCTTATTAAATATAACATAATGTCCTCATATTAAGATATAAACAGATCATCAAACAGATTGGCCTAAAGGACAAACTGTAAGATGTCATAAGTCCTAGTCTTATGGAAGAAAACCATGTAGCAGAAGACTTTAATTGCAGCTATCCCATCAAAGTAATGGGGATGGAGAAAATGACAACAACAAAATAAAATCATAGCAGGGATTGTTATTGCAGAACTGTTGTAGGTCAATGCTTGACTTTTCTATAGCCCAGCAAGTCTTCAGAAAATAAAGGCTACACGCCTATACCTGTTCAAATCAACTGGACTGCAGAAGCCAGAAAGTGATGCAGATGTATTTATCATTAATGAAGAACTCAGGCAACTTAACAGAAGAAGTTTTAAGCAGAAAATCAAATGCTTAAACTTGAATGCTATTTGGAGATAATTCCGCTAAATTGGAGACCTTTCTAGTTCTCACTCAAGAGAATTCAAGTTCAGCTGTCTATTGAAAGTCGTAGGAGATGGAGGAAAGAGACAGAAAATAAGAGAAAGCATATGCAACTCGACTTGTTTTATGAAGGACTCAGATCCAGCTAAGCAAGAAAAAGAGGAATTGAACAGAATGGATGAATTCACCGACATACAAGAGGACAGATTAACACTGATCTTTGTCTTCCATAAATCGAAATTTATACCGCAATCAATCACAGAATTAATGAAATAGAAGACCTGATGTCAGATATTGATCATACCCTAGCATGGATGAACTCCTCGACGCGGCCGTTGTGGAACCTCCCGAGCAAACACGGCCCCTGTCCGTGCTTCGACATGAATTCGAAGGTCCGGATCTCGTCCTCCCGGTCAATGAACACATCAACACCCTCTCCATAGATCCTAACGAGCACCGTCCTCTCCCTTCCCCCCTCTCCTTTCCCCTCCGCGCGCCAATTAATCTGAAATACCTCATTCGTCATCGCCCCCTTGAGAGGCACCACCTCCAGCTCCCGCGAGTCCGCCACGTCGCTCCATCCCGACGCCAGCGAGTGCAGAATCTTCCTCGCCTCCTTCGGAATTCGCTCCTCGCTCTCCATCGCGCTACATATCTCCACCGCCACCATCTCCTCGTCAGAACAAGGTTCCCCCCACAAAAAAAATTAGGTTATTTCTTCCAACTTCTCTCGAAACGCCGATTCACTATCGGAAAAAGGAAATCTTATACTGCAACCCCGACAAAGACGATGAAAACGGATATTGGAGATCCTATGGAAGTCCCTTCGCGGAGGAAGCCAGCCGGGCGTGCTCGCCGTCGAAATCCCTTCGGCGGTCTTCCTCTTCAGGCGGGTTAAAAAGGGAGGGGAGATCGCCTGTTTATAGGCGAAGCCACGCTGCTGCTGCGTTGGAAAATCCCATTTTCTTACAGGCACTGGAATTAATTACACCCAAACATCCACCTGTCAAGTCGGCTGGGGGGACCACTAGAGACAAATTATACAGATAGACGTGTTTTGTTCGCCACGTGGCGCCATACGCGAGATGTTTTGACCGTTAAGGTTAACGTAAAAAAAAAACAATATTTAAAATGGCCATAATATAAACCTCACGTTTTCCAAATAAATCTAATTAATATGTCAACCAAATATAATATTGCGGACGTCACCCGTAAACTAAACTCAAATTCAACCTAAATTTTTCGAATATAAATTATGAATTTTGATCAATTTATTAAAAAAGTCGAGTTTGAGTTGAGCATAATCGAGTTGAATCGGATTCAGATTGAACATTTATTAAAAAATATTCTATAAACGGGTCGAGTCAACCCTCAATCTGATTCATTTATTAATCGGAACAGATTCGGTCATGAATTTTGACCCATTTAATAAATACATTGGATTCGGGTTGAGGCGCTTTGGGTCGAATCGAATTTGAGTTTAACCTGAACTTAACCTATTGACCTGTTTTGCCACTCCTACTCAAAAGGTAGGATAACAATTTCCGACAGATCTAATTTTTATTTACACTTTTCGCAATTTTTGGTCAATTAATGTATTTATTTAGGTACTTTTACTTTTAAATTCCACTTTATTTCTATCTAAAATTAAATGCCTCAAAAAATTTTAATATTTAAAAATAAATTATTGAACAATAATAAAATTGTCATTGCAATGAAAAAGGTAGTCGATTTAGTCGCCTTACATGTGATCACTGAATGTTTGGTGATTAATAGATTTCAGTTTAAATTTGACATTAAAATTTTACTAATATTTAAAGAAAAAAAGGAAAATTTTTTGATATTTTTGAAATCTAATATTAAGGCATTTGAAACTAAATATTTCTATTAAATAATTAAATGATTAGTGTGGATTGGTTGAAATGATCATTAGATCTAACAGATGTAATTAAAAATTAAAAATATTGTTTGATTATTTTCAAAAAATTGCTTCCTACAAAAAAGTAGTTACATTTTATTTTTTACTATATCACTGATTATAAATATAAGATACATTATATTATTCAGATAATTACGTATATAACACTCTATATTACTATAATTATGTGTATTACACTCATTTTTAAAAATTATACTGCAGGTATAGAAAAAATGTGTGATGTAATTTTTAGGTGTGTGGCGTGTAATTTTTAAAAAGTAATATTTGATATGTAAATATATAATATGAAGTATTATATATGTAAATATCTCTATATTATTTTGGATAAATATTATACAAGTTCTTGAATTTAAAAAATAATATTAAATGTGTTCATAAATATTAAAAAATATCATTTGAGTTGTTGAGATTGTAGCATCCTAATATGAAATAGGTCCTTTAATTAAACGTTAATATAAATAATAAAATTATTCTTTTACTTTCTATTTTTCTCTTTGTTATTTTTAAAATAAAATTATAAAAATTTATTTTTTAGCCATACATATGATAATGAAAATTTGATGAAAATAATTAAAAAAAGACTCATTCAAAGTATTTAAGTCGAGCCTAAAAACTAATTTAAAAATTTTAATGTATTTCAAGGACCCAATAGTAATTAACCCTTTTTTATATAAAATTTTAATTTAAAATTATGTGATTGTGACTTTATTTTGGTTGTTCTTTGTAACAATATTGTCAATGAATTGAATAATCATCTTTCTTTCAACATCTTATTATTAAATTTTTATCGGACTTTTTGTATCACTTCTCTAGGTCCTTTTAATTAGGTACAGAGTACGACTATAAATTTTATTGAAAATTTGATGCTAATTTAATCGAGTTTAGCTTAATTGAACTCGACTCGCATTTCTCGTGGCTTGCCATAAATGGGAACAACATAACTAAAATTCGAGTTTAGCTTAATTGAACTCGACTCGCATTTCTCGTTACTCTAAGTTGGCTTGCCATAAATGGGAACAACATAACTAAAATTTTGCTCGATATTTTTAAATATAATATTACATATTTATATAATACATTTAAGATAATTAATATACGTTTTACAGCTTATAAATAGAATTTACAAAAAAAAAAGTTGTTTATTTTTATACATATTATTAAATATTAATATCACAATTTATTATAATAATTTTAATACTTAAAATATATTTTTGACTGTTGCATAAGTCTGATCATTTATCTCGAATAAATTCGAAATTCAATTTGAATTTAAGTGATTATAATTTGATTCGAATCAAATTTGACTCAAACTCAAAAATCTAAAACTCGAATGAGTCATCTTGCTCGAACTCGGATAATTTACAGCCCAGTTACAGAGGATTAGTCAGTGAACCTACACGATAATCTAATTAGACATTTTTCTTAAGCACTGGCCCACATTTGAAAGTTATATCTCTCAGATCACTCAGATTATGAAAATCTTATCTACATGTTTATGGCCATTTATTTCACATAGGCTGTCATTTTTCATTAATATAAAATTAAAGATTAATTACTGAAAAAAATTTATAATTAATTTACAATTATTATTTACCACACAATTTTTGAAAATTTATTAAAAATTTCATTTTTAAAATTTTATAATAATAAAGTTTCTTATAAATTATAACTATTATATAACAGATTTAATTTGATGATTTTTATTACCATCAAAGAAATATTCTGTTTTAAAATTTTTGAAATACTAATTTTATTCCTGCTCTCTCTCCTGCGCAGGCGCGTGCGCCTGTGTGGAAGGTGACAGGCCACTGTCACCCGCCCACCCGCGTGCGCCTGTGTGGAAGGTAACAGGCCGTCACCCGCCCACGCCCCTCCTCTTATCTATCTATCTATCTATCTATCTATCTATCTATCTAGCTTTATTTTTCTCTCACGTGCTAGCGCGTGCCCCCTCCTCTCTCTCTCTCTCTCACTCTTTTATGCAAGCACATTGTGCAAACAGTAGTCTTTCCACATACACTCTCTCTTTTTTTCTCTCTCTCTTGAGCAAGCACACCTACGTGTGCAGTGTCCACACACACATATACACTCTCTCTTCAACACAGACGAGTCGATAGCGATGAAGCAACAATGGTGAGGCAATGCCGGCAAGGTGATGATGGCGAAGCAACTCTGACAAGGCAACGATGTTGAAGAGGAAGATAACGTTAAGGAATTTGAAATGACATAAATTTAAAAATTTGATAAAGTGTTAAAAATAAAATTCAAAATTATTAAAATCTACAACAAAGGATTTTTTTGTAATATTAGGTAAATTATAAGGACCTTTTAATAATTAAGTTTTTAAAAATTATAAAAATGATAAAGCAAACATTAATTATGAGTTAACTATCGAGGACTTTCAATAATTACCTTTAAAACTACACATGTTACAATTAAAAATTATTTATTTTAGTCATTGTATTTAATTAACTATTTTTTTCTTGGATTTTTCGTTCTATGCTAAACATCAAAGTTTTAAAACTCGGCAAAAAAAGTTGAGTTTCGGTAGTTATGAATCGGTTTTAATGGAAACCAATCTGAAATCGAAACTCAGTAATTTCGACAATCTTAGTCAAATTTTGACAGAAAATTAAAGCTACATCGAAACTATTGAAATCAATCTCTTTTAAAAAAATAACATTAAATAATTATCCTTAATAAATTTGACACACTGTTATATGCTTATTTCTTTTGGTATAATCTATTTCTTCATTCAATATTAATCTAGTTGTGATTATAATTAATTATGTGTGTCAAATAGTGGAATAAACTTCCACATAGTTTATTATATGTGTGTCTCTATATAAATATATATATATATATAATATTAAAAATATAAGTGCTTATATTTATAATTATACATGTATAAATATAAATAGAATATGTAAAAGTATATTTCATCATTTGAAGTGACTTGGAGTTTTGAATTTTAAATAATAACAGAATATTAATTACAAGCAAAAGTCAAAAATATAAAAGCAAATAATTAGTAATATGACAGTATTTAAAATTTTTATAAAATTTTAATAACTAATAAAGAAAGATTCAAGTGATGTACATAATTTCTCTTTTTTTTTCAAGTCCTATTTTTTATTGTTTCATGATTTTATCTTTTTTTTTTCTTTTATCAAAAGCATTACTTTTCACAAGTTAAAACTCAAAAGCAGGTCATTATAAACTGGCTATGTTTAGCAACTGGTTAAAAAAATAGCTTATTTTAGTCATATTCAAAATCTTAAATTTATTTAAAAAAATTTTAAAAATTATTTTATATCTCATCCTACACAAATTTCAGTATTAAACAATCACTTTATTTCACATCCAACATAGTTTTTAATATAACTAACTACTTTATTTCACATCATACACATTTCTCTAAAAATTTTCACAAAAATTTTTCAAATCATATTTTTTTTCTCCAACCGAACAGAGCCTTTAAGGGTTAAAGAAAGAGTAGTCTGGAGGAATTCCGTATTATATTTTCATCCAAATTAAAAAAAATAGCTCGCAAGATAGTACGTCACATTATTTTTACTCCGAGAGTAACGAATTACTATCACTTTTGACTTTACTCATAATTTCGTTCCTTCTATGATGTGAGACTTAGGTGCTAAGAGTGCTGAGTTTTTATGGGTTCAGCAATGTCAAAGTAGATCACTCTCAATAATCTATTGTGATGCCCGTAGCCAAAGAGGTGGGGAGTGATCGTCGGGTGATATCCTAAGGAAAGAAAATTGTTGAGGCAAAGTGCAGCTTTTGGCAGACTTTTAAGCCGAATAATGAGTGGTAAGAAGGGCACAGAATCATCCCACATCGGAAAGAGAGAGAGAGATCCTGAACTGTATAAGTAAATAACGTGATCTTAAATAGTAGAAACACCTTTTGGTGCAAAGCCGTGAGGCTAACGATGAAAAATTCTATAGTTAAACATAAATAGCACTGGGATGGCTGATCTCCTGGGAAGCACTCAAGTCACACAGTTTTTCTAAAGTCAAAGCAGGCAATACCTCTACAATGGGATCATGAGATATTGCACTCATTATTCAGTTTATGCTTCTTTATAAGTTCTAAGTCTATTTTCACTGTCATACACTTTGCAATATAAAGAGAAAAAATTCCTTCTATAATTTTAGAAGTTATGATTATGAGTGATTTTTAATAGTCCTTAATAATTATACTAACACCACAACTCTATTATTCGTCTCTTATCAATATCATGATTCCATGAAGCCATAGCTAGGACGTTTCCAATGTGAAAAATGGCAAGGTTGCAAGTTCCTCTCCTTTTTGCCACCATTTTGAATGCCGATATAATTGTCTAAAATTCTGTTTGCTCTCCCTAATATTTGAGCAACCAAAAAGGGGTAAACTTAATTATGAGATGTTCATATTTTTACAATAATTCTTTCAAGTAAACTATGTGGTGATGTAAATTTGATGTTTTTTTTATGCTTTGGCCCACATTTGAAATATAATACATCTAAGTTTTGAAGAAATATAATACTTCTAATATCATGCTGAAAATTAAGACTTCATCTATTCGTTTCATTGAAAGTAATAAATATCAGGTTAAATTAATCAGTTAGGTACTATTTTAAAATGTATTTTAAATAAAGATATTTTTTTTATTAAAAATTATGTATAATATGAAATAAAATTAATTTTTATATAAGAATATGTGAGAATTTTGATATAAATTAATTATTATTTTAATATGTATTATATTTTAATATTTTTCTAGTGTGACTGTAAAAACATGATAACTAATATTGAGCATATATTCTTCTTAGTAGCATTAATATTATCTTAAAAAAAGGAATATTGAATTAGCTATAGTGGAGTACAGAGGCCTAGCTCTGGAGAAGAAGAATGGGATTCTTTCTGAAGGAACAGGGAATTGAAGGGAAACCCTTCTTTTTTAAAGGTTTTTTTTTTTTTAGGGCAAACCCTTCTTTTTAAAGTTAAGGAAGAGGATTCACTTAAACTTCTCCTTTTGAAAAATACGACTGAAAAATATCGCTACAAATTCTCGATGGTTTATGTCTTGTAGAATACTAGATCTTTTTTTTTTTTTTTGATAAATAAAATACTAGATCTTTTGTGTTAATGTCATGAGTTGTCCTCCTTTTGAGGAGGATTGAGAAATTGAAGTCGAGCAGGCTTCTAGAAATTGGGATCCTCAAAAAAAGTGTGATATCTGATGTAAAATTCTGAACTAAAAAGAAATTTTTTATTTTTTTAAATCTTTAATTGCAACTTTTCTTAATATCCTTGATTGCAATTTTGACTAATAAATTATCTTTTAACCACCCATTATTTATTTCGTTGACTAGTGATGAGAGATTTAGTTGTAATTGTTTTGTCCTTTACAATTTATTTAAAAGAAAGAAATAAATTATAAACTCCTAATTAAAATTTTTCAAGTATAAAATATTCTCTATCTGTTTCTTTGCCTAATAAAGTCAGTAAATTGGATTAAATGCTCAACGACTTTTTAACACTAGTTAACCACCTAATAAATTTATTTTTATCATTCTCTTTCCTCCTGACAGTTATATATACCTCTCCCCTTCCTTCCTATCTTCAAAAGCATTCGTGAGAACGAGATCTGTTCATTTTATGCTACAAGATCTTGTTTTATGTAGTAAAAAATTGTTATTTAAGAACTTCAGTGTTTTTGGTAAAATATTTTTGATGCTTTTCATCACTAGTAAGTAGTACTGAGGTTAAAGTTGTGTACATCCTGAAGGTAGCAAATTTGATAATGTCAGGTAGGTTGTTCAATCTCGATAACAAGAACTATCGTCAAAGAAAAGCAAAATAAAAATCAAATAGAATAGTAGTCTCAGGAATAATGTAAGTTCCAAAAGACAAGTAAATTTATGGGAAAATATTTGGTGAGAAAATGCTATTAATGTGGTAAGTCCAGTCATCACATAAAAAAAGATTGTTGAAAATGAAAGAACGACAAAAATAACGAAGACGAAAAATTTGCCTCCTTTTCTTAAACCCTTTTAGTAACAGTTTTTGGTGATACTAGTTATTAAAAAAATAAAATTTGGGTCACCTGTGAGGAGTTGATATAGCAGATTTAAGGACAATTTTTATTATGTAGCCTCGAAAAGGAAGATAATTTTGACATATCACTCTAAAGACTGTAGCGTCATGAAGATAATAAGAATAAGTCAAAGATTACTGGAACAAAGGACACTGAGCTTAATACCAATGTGGGGTGTAGCCTGAAGCTCGAGCAATATCCCAGATATTCATCTCAATCTAATCTCTATAAGAAAGCTATATGAGAAACTTTATAGTCCAAAGTATCACGTACATGTGCCTTTTAATTCCAGCACGTGCCTTAATTTGTTTTACCACTTATATGATGGTGATCCCTAGCTTAAATTTTGGATTTAGTAGTGTGATTGTCTTTTGTTTGCATTGATTTTCTGGGAATATATACTTGCGATAGCCAATGAAATTAACTATTTAGCCGCTTTTCTTGCACAGTGCATTATGCACTTTATATGAAGAAGGTGACTGAGAGTGAAAGCTCAACCCCCTAATTATTATTCTTTAAAAAGAGAGATTAGTAGACTATTTGTTGTTCTTAATTTATGAACTTTATTGTAGCTTCTCCACTAATCCTTTTCCTTTTTGAAGGAGATTTCCTCTTTTCTCTTCTGCCTTTCTATCTAGCAAACTTCAAATGCTACAAGTGATGCCAAGCTAAAAGAGCCCCATGCCACCTTTGGCTCTTCTTTGGCTCTTCTTTGGCCAGTGGGCCAAAGAAAGATCAATGGCATTCCATCAGTTGTTATGCCATCTTGACCATAAACGTCAGTATTATTATACTCTAAACTCAGAAAGCTGAGTATAATTTAACGTTATTTTTTTTATCATGAATTCATCAAGCTCAAAGGCATATCAATGATGGTTATTCAAGTATAATCTTTTTGAGTTCTGACTGAAAGTTTTCTGTCTAATTTGTTGGTTCTGTACCTTGTACAGTTGCTATCGTGCTAGACAGAGAGTTATTGTGATCTTCCCACTGGTGTTAATGGCAGAAACCCAATTTCGAGGAAAAAGCGCTTTTAATGAATTATTTGTAGGTCTGTACGTTCAGTTTAATTGATTAGTTTGATGACTAAAAAAAATGAATTCAATTTAAATTTGTTGTGACGAGAAAACAACCAGAGGGGCTTTGTGTTCGTGGAAAACTGACTGAGTGGAAAAAACCACGGCTCCTTTCGAGGAGGCTTGAAAGATTTTCACTAGAATTAATTTCTCTTTACAGTAGGAAAGTTGGAGGGTTTTTTTAAGAAGGGGAATCGAAGGAGAAAGAAGAAGCCTCCTTTTTTTTCGTTACAGTGAGATTCTTATACCCTGATCTACCCTGTAGAGTCACTTCAATGGAATGAGCTTCAGCTCTGGTGTCAGACCATCAATGCCTACAAGGTGGCCATGCCCTAGCCTCATCTGTACGGGGTACGGACGGCGCTGTCTGATGGCAGGGAGGTCATACCTCTTGAAAGCAGTGTGGTCCCTGATATTGTGCGCGGATACCGGTCAGAACTGCCTTCTGCTGTTCAGGGTGATACGCCTTCTGTTCGACGTTGAGCACTTGTGACGTTGATGCCACGCAAGTTTACACGTGTACGTTTCAGATGAATCGGCGCGGATCCAGATACAACAAAATTTAATAAAATCAAAGCAGTCAAATTAGATTATAAATTAAACCAAATCAACTAAATAAATATCAATTTAATTTGGTTTGATTCGGTTAAAATTATATTTTTTTATCTCAAATATTTTCTTAATTTTCTTATACTATTATTAAATATTACTATATTAATATTTAAATAATAATTTTAATATAAGAGTAATTTAGCACAAAAGTAATTTAACTTAATAACTCAATTGAATTACCAAAATAAACTAAATAAAAAGTAAGAAGAATTCAGAAGTAATTGTACAAATCATTATATCAATATAACAGTATAATCAAAATTACATAATAAAAATTTCATCTATTAATCAAAAATAATAAATATTTTTTTAAGTTTTCAGACAGTCTCTATTATAAGAATTCATCCTAATTACAACACCTGAAAAAAATATACTAAATAATTAGTATAAAAATATATTATGAAAACTCATAAATATACATATACACTATCACTTTAATAGATTTAAAATTAATACTGTAAAACTACTATAATATAACTCAACAGGCCCAACTCTAAAATCATATGTATGTATGGGTTATTTAATAATCGATTAATTTAATCTGTTTGATTTTTAAATATGAAAAATTAAATCCAAACTAATTAACTGAAATACTCAAAATAGCAAACTATCACCGAACCATTACATTGTAAATCAAACTAAATTGTTAAATTTAAATGATTTGGTTTAATTTTTTGATTTAAACTATAGTTTATATGCCATAATTATTCGATCTTTTATTATTATTTTTATTAAAAAAACCACGTAAACAACTATTTTTATATTTCTCCTTCATTGTTGGAGATATTCTAGAAAAAATATTAATAGACTGCCTAACGATTCAGCGCCTGCAAATTGGTCCCTTTGCTAAAAACCCGCACGCATCTCTTCTTCTCGCCTATTCCGGCGGTTCTTCCCCGGAATTTCTGTCCTCTTTCTCTTCCGACGAAATCAATGAGGGATGAAGCGGCTAGCTTATGTACAGGTTTGGCGCATGTCTCCTTTGATCTATTGGAGCTTTCTTCCTTGTTTACAAGTTTCGATTTTGGAAACCCCTTTTTGGTTTCTTCTTTCTTCTCATTAGATAAAGGTAGTGGGCTGGGGCCTCTGATGCTGGATACAAGCACAGGAAGGTATCCTGGAGCTTCTCCAGGTATTATTCCTATAAATGAAGTGGTATTTAGTTAATGTGCGTGGTTTTTGCGAAGCTATTTGATGGATTTTTGTTTATGAATTTCTTTTTCTAACTCTAATAACTGATTCTTGCTATTTGCTCCATTGTTGTTCTAGTTTTTTGCAAGAGTAAGCTAAATCGTTGTCCTGGAGTGGAACAGTCGAAGCCTTTTGCTACGGTCGCAATGAGTACCGAAGGAAAGCCGCTAAATTTTCTTCGCGTTCTATGCGGTATACTGTTGTTGAGTTAGTAGGAAGATTTGGGTAGTAAAGTGTGTTTCTGTTTTTGCATGTTGAAAGAGCTATAGGAATTTCTTCATTTGTGATTGCTAGGTTTGTCCATGGTTTTTTAGGCTTAAATAGCCTCTATTGGTAATTTCTAGATGGAATGATAGCTGGTGGAGCAGCTGGCGTTGTTGTTGAAACAGTACTATACCCTATTGATACTATAAAGACTCGGCTACAGGCAGGTTAATTGTGTGTGAACTTTATGAAGCTTATTATAAGTTTTCCCAGTTTCTGTTCCTCTGCTTTAAGTGTACTTACTCTTAATCTTATTGTATGTGTAGATTCGATAAAGTGCAATAAATATGTTTCTAAATTGAATTCCTGTGAAGTGTTATATTTAATTCACTCTCTGTCAGAATCAACAAAAAAAAACTCGCTCTCTCTCTTTGCTGTGGTATGTGTTCCATCAATCAGTCAGGGCAGAAAATTCTGGCTACAGTTTGAAAGACAAGTCAGCTATATGTTGGACGAACGAATGTTGTTAAAACAGTATTAGATATTCTGCTGGGTGACTGTTCAGAATACATTTTTAAGGATGCTTTATCATATGAAATTTATGTCACTTATTGCGTGATCGTCATTCATTTAGTGTTGAGTTGCCTTAAATCCTAATCTAACCATGTGGTTAGGGGTGACAATTTATACTCATACTTATTTAACCCGCCCTGATCTGCCCCTAATGAGACGGTTATGGGTCTTATAACTATACCTGTGATCTGCGATCTGCCCCACCCCGTTATGAAATAGGACAGATTCGGTATGACTAAATCATACCCCCTCAGATCCATAACGTGTTAGTTATTGAATATTATTACATAATCTTAACATTTAAAAAATTTAATTAGATATTATCTCTTTATTTTTGTTTAAATGAATCATTAGTAATAAATTAGGGGTGGAGCGGAGCATGGTGGGGAGAGGCGGGTCTGAGGTGGGTACGAGTAATGGTGAAAAGAAAGCGGGGCGGGTATGGGTTTTATCAAGCCCGACCCAAACCCACTTTGTTGTCATCTCGGCATATGTTTCTGGTCCCTATGGGAGCCCTAGACCATGAGACACTATGCAAACTTCTCCAAGAGCTTTGCTCTTTGGGAATAATATATAACTCCAATTTTGTCAGGACTAGGGTATCCTTACTCTAAATCTTAAATAGCTGCCTCCTTCCCTCTCTCATTGTGTATTCCAAACTATTCATCATATTGAATATCTCAGATTATCGCTGCTTGAGGGCATAGCATGAATTTGAGGTGAACCTCACTAATTTTGGTTTTGCATATGTGCTTTGATTTCTATTTGCATTGATTTCCTAGCAGTTTCTTTGAACATTAGTTATCCTTTTGCATACACCTATTCCATGGTTACATCTTGCACCTTTGCCATCACACTTCTCCTTCATGATTAATGAACTCTGAATTTATTCCATCTGCTCTCAGAACTTATCCCATTTTAGCAAACTTTAAAAATTGAATGCTATCAACTGGATGAATGTCAGTTGTCCTTTGCATACACCTATGCCATGGTTACATCTTGCACCTTTGCCATTACACTTCTCCTTCATGATTAATGAGTTCTGAATTTATTACATCTGCTCTCAGAACTTATCCCATTTAACAAACTTTAAAAAATTGAATGCTATGAACTGGATCTATTATTTTGAATATCACTTGTCCTTTTTCATGCACATATGCCATGGTTACATCTTGCACCTTTGCCATCATACTTCTTCTTCATGATTAATGAACTCTGAACTTATTCCATCTGCTCTCAGAACTTATCTCATTTCAACATACTTAAAAAATCGAATGCTATCAACTGGATCTATTACATTGAATATCACTTATTCTTTTGCATAAACTTATTCCATGGTTACATCTTGCACCTTTGCCATCACACTTCTCCTTCATGGTTAATGAACTTTGAATTTATTCCATTTTCTCTCAGAATTTATCCCATTTCAACAAACTTTTAAAAACTGAATGCTATCAACTGGATCTATTATTAACTTGTTTCTTGTTTTTCAAAAGTTGGAAAGTTGGATCGCCATTTTATTATAGCATAAAAAACAATTGTTTTTGGGTATGTATATATATACATGCCTTCAGTTTTTCTTCAGTCTTTTATTTTTCAACTTGACTCCCCAAATATTCTAAAAACAAAAGCCTTTTTACACAAGCATTTTTGATATGTCCTTGGTAACAAATATTCTAAGCAATCATAATCAGCAAAACAATCTTTTCACTCCCTTGGAAAAATCATAAATATGTTGTTTTTAGAAGATTTGAGGGGTTAGTTGTGAAATGAAAGAATAAGAGGTTTAATATGTTATTGAAGAAGAATTAAGAGGTATGTATGTTTTTTTTTGTTGGCATAGTTGTATTTCAGAACTCATGGTTAGTCCCTCACTTTGTGACAGCCTGAAAAGCAGATTGTTATTCTATTTGGTTCTTTTTTCAGGCTGCCCAAGGTGGAAGCAAAATCCATTGGAGAGGTCTCTATTCTGGATTAGCTGGCAATCTTGCAGGAGTCTTGCCGTGAGTAGCTAGCCCATTTATTTCTTTACGTATGATTGCTGACAATGAAATATTGTTAAGTCCCTGCCACTATCAATTATGTTGAAATTTTTTGTCAATACTAGTTGTTAGATATTCTCTCTTTTTAAGGGACTCAGTCTTGGCAGTTCTTGAACTCCATGTGGCTGATGCTTCCATTTTCTGTCACATTTCGATTGTATCTGACTGTATAGCTTGACATTTGCTGGTACTTGCGATTGTGAAGATACGGGAACTGATTGTGTTCAATTGCCACTGATAACTTTTTTCTGTGGGTTCTTACGCACATTTCTTAATCCACATCTTCTGGCTTTCTTTGGCTTTCATACAGATTTTATTTTGAATTTAGTTTCACTTTAATATCTGACAATATTGAATATTGAGTATTACTTTATACTTTATTGGCAGGGCTTCCGCTGTTTTTGTTGGTATATATGAACCCACCAAACAGAAGTTGCTAAAATCTTTTCCAGATAACCTTAGTGCCTTTGCTCATTTGGTAAGGTCTAGTTCTATGGCTATTGTTTATCTGATCAAAGCTTATGTTAGCATAATTATGGAGAGATTAAAAATGCTTGCCTTCAGGAACCTTGATACATTGATGACTATATCAATTTAGTAAGTCAAATTTAGGATTCACGTAGTTCAGTTAATTGTCTTTGGCATCAGTTTGTCTCCATTCAATGTTACATGAAGACTCAACCCTTACCTTCTGTATTTTTGACTGTTTCCTTCATCTGTATTTTACTCATTCAGCATTTTTGTCCTAGTACATTTGTGTTTAGTCAACTATATGAATTGGATCTATTTATTGTTAAACTCAATGTACCATGTCTAGCTTTCCATTATTGGAATAAGGGTTGTTCCTCTTTTGCTTCAGCAAATCATCGTTGTTGTCTTTTGAGGTTTTCATTCTATAAAGTGCCTTGCTGGCTTTTTTAAATAATTCACCCATAAATCTAATGCATGACATCCTTTATGTTAATTTTTGTAAAGAGTTCATTATTATTAGTTTTTGTAAAGAGTTAGTACTTCAGACTAGCCGTTGTTCCTGGAAGTTATTTTTTTATCATGAAGGATTTGTGATTTTTTTTTTTTTTTGTAGAGGTGGCATTTGCCTTGCATTAAAACAAAGAGAGGTACAAAGTACAATCAAGTCTTGTCTCCTTGTAGGAGATTGGAAAAATTAGTGGGAGAGCTGCGCCTCTTTCCCAGACAAAATCAAAACTAAGGTCTCTATGAGCTAAAAAATTGGCTGTCATATTAATTTTTCTGAATATATGGTTAGTTTTACACAATATAAGCATCCTAAGTTGCTCAACAGCCTCTCTCAATAATAGATCATCTTCTTAGGTTGAAGCTCCTAATCTATTCTGTAAATGTTCTATTCTGTTCATAGGCTCCTGAGTATCTCCCTCAAGCCAAGTCCCTTGTGCCTGCCTTGCCCATTTAACTGCTGCTCTCATACCCAATAAAACAGCCTCCCTTTCAGCCTCTCTCAAAACTAAGGGCCCATTTAATTGCCACCCTTTCAAATTTTTTCCTACTGCATTTATGATGTTTGTCGCCTTCTCCATGTCAAATTTGATTCCATGATGGTTCTTAGCATTTCCTTTTCTTCCTATCGTGCGTCATTTCGTACTCAAAATTTAGATATTTGTTAGCTCTAAAACATAACGCGCCGTTGCCGGGTCCCAAGTCCCGGATGAGAAACGCGGAGGGTTGCGTTAGGCAGTCGACAGCCAGCGTAAAACTTGTCGAATCAATCATGACATGAATCCTTTAGAAAATTGCGTTAAAGCTAGGGCGTTCCCTGGAAGCGACGCGCTGTATTGCCTGAATACAGTGAAAAATGAGCAAGAGCCGCTGCATCGGCGCCCGGGTGTAGTGAAAAATGAGCAAGGGTCCCCACATCATGGACGGATGCGGGTAAAGAAGCTAGTCCATTATAGTAGAACTCAAGTCAGTAGGATTAGATTAGAAACTTGGAATATAGGCAGCCTGACGGGCAAGCTAATGGAGTTGGTAGATATTATGATTTATAGAAAGATTAATATTTTGTGCCTGCAGGAAACAAAATGGGTTGGAGAGAAAGCTAAGGAAATTGATGGCCTAGGATTTAAACTTTGGTACTCTGGTAAGAAAAAAAAATAAGAATGGAGTGGGTATAATTCTGGATAAGAGCTTGAAGGATCATGTAGTGAAAGTTAAGAGAAATTGTGATAGAATTATGGCTTTAAAAATTATAATCAATGGAATGATTATTAACATTGTAAGTGTGTATGCTCCCCAAGTTGGCTT
>JAEMOT010002609.1:36173-51158 GCA_019297695.1 Apostasia ramifera | reverse complement strand
GTACAAAGAGGAAGAGGGAGACCAAAGAAGACATGGCAAGAAACTATAAGGAGTGATCTTAGTTACTTAAACTTAGATAAGAATTTGGTAACTGATAGAGCGCAATGGAAACAAAGGATTCATGTAGCCGACCCCACCTAGTGGGATTAAGGCTTGGTTGTTGTTGTTGTTGTTAGCTCTAAAACATCTCTATCATTGGAAATTCTGATGTGACTGACATTCTTAACAATATTTTGTTGATACATAAGTGTTGAAACAAGTAAATAAATTCTTAGGCCCTGTTTGTCACGAGGACCAAAATGGTACTAGTTTAAAAAATAATAATAATAATAAATAAATAAATTTTTTAATCATTCTACACAAATTTTAATATAAAAAATATCAATTTTATTTCACATGCTCAATCATTTTCAATGAAAATATCAACTTTATTTCACATCTTAGACCAAAATACTCGAATAAAGTTTATTTATTATTATTATTATTGTTTTTTGAACTAGTACTATTTTGGTCCTCGCGCCAAACAGGCCTTAGCTGATGCTTTAATTTTGAAATTTAAGCAGATAGAATCTTTAACTTCTAGTATGCATATTTAAAATGGACACCATGCATCCTTAAATCTGGAAAATAAGCTACTTTCATCTTCTTGGATTTTGAGATAGTAGATGGATGAACAGCATTAGTTACTGTTTGAGATTATTGATTTTTGTAAATTTTTAACCTTATCTACAGACTGCAGGTGCCATTGCAGGGGCTGCATCTTCTCTTATTCGTGTTCCAACTGAGGTAAACATAAATTTGTCGAGATTCTCTCTTTTTTGAGGTTTAATATTTTGATTAGCATCTTGTTTTCAGGTTGTTAAGCAAAGGATGCAGACTAGGCAGTTTGCTTCAGCTCCCCAAGCTGTTAGGCTTATTGTTGTTAAAGAAGGCTTCAAAGGCCTGTATGCTGTGAGTGGTTTCTTGATTCACAGTGTTTCCTTAGTTCTGTTTCTTGAATATTGTCTCAGATTTATAACGGTTGCCTTTCTTATATCTAGTTGTTCTCTTTTACACTTTGCATTGTTTGATTTTTTGTCTTTTATTTTATGTGCAAATTTCTGCTTTTTTTCTTTTGTTTTGACAACTTTATACCGTTTCCTTTCTCTTGTAAAAGCAAGCTCTATAAGTTACATAATTGCTTCATGTTTTCAGCTTAAATAAATTGAAAAAATATTAGTCTCCACGTAATTCTCACTCCCTCTCTTTCACCCTTTTCCACTTATTCTACTTAGTTTATTATGAGGCTGATGTAGGCTTGTTATCCGGTAATATTTCCTCTATTGACTTATTTTGAGTTTGCAGGGATACAGGTCGTTCTTATTACGAGATCTCCCTTTTGATGCAATCCAATTTTGCATATATGAGCAACTTCGAATTGGATATAAAATTGCGGTAAGATAAATTTGACCTTGTGTTGTAAGTTTGAGCTTAGTGAATTGTAGTTCGAATTGGATGTTATCTATTTGTGTTGTGGTAGAGATAGCAGTGCTAGAAAGGCAGAACAAATTAAATGAAGTTGTGAGTATTCTGCAGTAGGCTTCCATTACTAAAAAAAATTTATCAACTTCTTTCGTGCATCATAAATTTGAAGTTTCATTTACTAGATTTATGGAAAACTGTAATGGTTGCTGGTTGAATTTTGGAATGGGCTAGGAGCATATTTTGAGAGTATTAAGAACCTGAATGTGATTATTTAATTAGTCAAAGGAACATTTTTAAATTATGCTTAACCCTTATCATATACATACGTATATACATGCATACATAAACACATATAGATGTGTGTGTGTGTGATTCAATAAGTGGAGAGGGCCACAAGATTCATTCTTTTCTCTGACAAGTTCGAATTTGGTATGAAAGCTGAGCATTAGGGTTAGGTTTCTCATTATACGCGACAAAGCACATCACAGGAATTATTCTTTTCCCTCACAAGTCCGAACATGGTATTAAAGCTGAGCATTAGGGTTAGGTCCTGCATTATGCTCTGTAAAGAACTTTTCATTAGATCTCGCATTGTGCGTTGCAAAACACTTTTCTTCTACTTCTTCCCGGCTAATGCCTTCTTAGCTTTCTCGACACTTTCAGCTGGTTGCTGACACGATTATGGTAAATTCTCTCCACGAGGGTTTCTCAGAGTTTTTCCCTCTCCAGCTTTCCTCTCCCTTAGTGCTCAAGTCTCTTTTTACGTTGAGCTTTTTTCGGTGCCCTTTCTCGTTCTCCCGAAAATTAGGGTTATGGTTGTCCTCTTCCTCGATATCTGTTAAGACTTGGATTGCTCTTTGCACTCTTGCAATTAAGTGCTAGTAAACTGCTTATTCCAAGATGGTGTTGAATGTTCCTTAGTAAGATGTTGAAGATGGATAACGAATCGAGGGACTATGTTCCTCAGTTCATGTAGGGCCTCCTTCGGTAGCACCTTTTTAATAACAAGCTCATCCAGCTGAACAATTTGTTGTCGGGCATGCTCCAATCGACCATTTACTTATGCAAGTCCGTCCATACCCACCCCAATCAAGTCAACAAGCACCTTTAGCTTTATGGTAGGATGTTAGCACTATATCATTTCCACCTTGTCCATTTTTGGTAAATTTTGTATAGCCTTACTTACATCTGTTCACTTGGTGTAGCTAGCCTTCCCAAGTGTACATTTCGTGTAAAGATGGGGCATGCAAGGGATTCGTGTTATTCTTTATATGGATATTCCTTTAGACTTCCATCGTACTTTGCTAATTATAGTCTGAGTTGTCACGTCTGTATGTAACAATCCTGTAAAAGTTAAACTGAATTAAGAATTGACCTACTGTTCAGTTCAGAGTTGAATCAATAATCACCATTTTAAAAATTTAAAAAGATAATTATATCATAATATTAAACATAGTGTCAGATGTTCATAATACTAAATTTATTCATTTTATTGATTTATTACCATCACAAAACAATAAAATCATTATGTTGGTTTGATTTGATCAAATATGAAATCTTGTTGTGGCATCCAATTGAACAGTCTAGCAATCTGGTTGCTAGTCAAACCAGTCAGGCCAGCTGGCTCGGTTCGATTTTTACAACATTAGTTTGTAATTTCGTTTGCCCATGGTAGCACATCCACTACCTAGCTCTCTCACAGTGCTAGCTGATACAGCTAGGGGGTCATTGACGGAAGTGAGTGAATCTCAAGTCGCCAAAATAAGATTCGTGTCTAGGAATATATGTACGATGAAACCTTTATACTTGAATGTAGTTTAGATTTAAACTTAAATTAAAGGTTCGACTGAGATAGATGAATGTAAATAAGCAATGCTCTAATTGTATGTACGTAGAACCAAACTATACTATGTAATATTGAGAAGATTAATCGAAGTTAACTTCAATTATGCAATTTAGTAAAATTCATATAAGATTTCCTGTGATTTTTTGAGGAATTCAGTGATGTTCAAAGTAAATCTAGAAAATCTAGCAATTAAAATTTGAAATTATCAAATTTAAGATGTTTTCCTTTAGACATAGGAGGCTTGATAAGATTCATGAACTAAGAATGCAATTGGGACAAAAGCCTAGTTCATAAATCATACCTGTTTTTCTTTCTCACATGCAGGCTAAGCGAGAGCTGAGTGATCCAGAGAATGCTGTGATTGGTGCATTTGCTGGTAAATAAAACCTTTTAATTTCTTGGTCTCTTTCTGTCATTATACCAATTTCTATGCTCCATTCTCTAAGGAAATTTTCTTATTTAGTACTGTATTCCCTCAATGGCAAAGGTTCTGTTGACAACATCATTTTCTTAAAAAAGTTTCTAGATGGTTGATGCATTATTCTTTTGAGGTGCTAAATGAGAGTTTTCTTGGAATGCTTGCATTTCAGTGCTATTAGCTCTTGGAATTTGATCCCTTTGGGATTACTGAGGGTTTTGCGACTTTATGCCTCTATTTGTAGGGGATATGTTTTTGGATTCATTTGAGTTATTTTTTTGAGCTACGGAGAGATTTATTTTAATATTACGATATGAAATAAAATAATTTTAATAAAAAAAATTATGTAAAATATGAAATAAATATAATTTTTTTACTGAAATATGTGGAGATAAAATAAAATTGATTTTTAATATTGAGATTTATATAAGATATGAAATAAATATAAACTGTGTATAGATTTGGAGTTTTTTGAGGCCCCTAACAAAAAGTTGGAAATAACGAATTTCTTTTGGGTGGTGCCGTATTCATTTATTCGTAGTTTTCCGTTCTTATAGGTGCAATAACTGGAGCCATAACCACTCCATTAGATGTATTGAAGACAAGATTAATGGTTCAGGTATACTCATCCTTCTTTTTTCACTTTAATGACATATATGCGGTTAATGATCAAATTAGCTTGTTAATGGTTTCAGGGTTCAGCGAATCAGTATGGTGGTCTGCTTGACTCTGTTCAGACCATCATTAAGGAAGAAGGCCCTGCTGCTCTATTGAAGGTCAAATTATTTATCCTCTCACAGCACTGATTCAAGTCTTTTATAGAATGGCTTAGATTGTAATTTTAAATCCACACGGTTCTTTTGTGCTTCGAGGTGGGGCGTGGCTACAAGTTGAGTTCGAGCAATTTCACATCAACTCAAACTTGAAACTTTTGGTTTCAATCTTTAGTCAAGCTTTGTGTCTCATTAATATGCATATACACCTTAAATGCACTACAACTCTTTAGTATGTAATACTCGGCATTACTTTTAAATCTGCTCGTCTCTTTCGCTCTTGCAGGGTATTGGACCAAGGGTGTTGTGGATCGGTATTGGTGGCTCGATCTTCTTTGGTGTTCTCGAGAAGACTAAGTCATTACTATCACAGCGAAAGGTTTCTGCTGATTCTAAACCTGATTCATTGAAGCAGCAATGATGAGAAGGCTGATGGTATTTTACTTTTAAAATAGAATTTTGAGCTGTTCACTATAATCAAGCTTGGCAAAGATTTTGTTGAAATTGGGTCATGTTTTGAGTAATGCTATGCATCCTCATGAAATGCCCTTAAATTTTAAAGTGAACTAGTATTTTTTTTATGTGGCATCATTGCTGCACAAATTAAAATAACTTATTTATTTAATTTCAAAATTTGAAGTCATTTATTGAGACTGACATATAAGAAGGGATGTAATGATAGATTTTTTAATAGTAGGTTTATGACTCGTATTGATATGATTATCTCATACATCGGTGCGCTTGGATGCTAAAAGTTTGTATATTTGCTCATAAGAAAGACGGTCAAAATAAGTAATAAGAACGTATTTTATTTCTGAGAATTGCCTTTCATTTATCCCAAGAATCAATTGAAGATGATCTGTGAAGGCGACGACAATCCTCAACATTATTGATATTGAACCATGTTTGATCAAAAAGCATTAATTTTATGAGTTGAACTTTAACTCGATCGACTTACAGTGATCAAAAAACATTTAAATTTGTATTTCCACCAGGTGATGATTTGATTTTCATGTTATCCGAAAAATATGAGATATTAGGTATACCATTATTTAGATGTGGTTTTAATTTAATATGATTTAGACTTTCATTAACAATTAAAATTAGAGGCCTTTTTATTACTGTATCACAAATCTCGATGATGTCCAAATGAGTAAGTGGAATACGAGAAATTATATCTAATATGATTAAATTTAAGTTGAGACATAAAAAGGTGTATAGTGATATATGAAATCCATGATCGAATCTGAACCCAATAAAATCTAAAATAGAATACTCTAATGTAATGCAAGATATAATAATACCAATTGGGAGTGTATTAAATATAAATTTGAGATTAATAAATTTAAATGATAATTATATTAAATGAATATAAATATTTTCTAGTTTTAGTAAATTAAATTAGTTTAAAATTTAATTAATTTTGGATCAACAGTGAATAAGAATTTATCAAATAAATAAAAACTTCACTTAAATTCAATAAATTAAATAAAATGCTAAAAATTTGGTTCACATAATTGAACAAATCAAATAATATAATTGAATAATAATTTAATTGAAATTCAATAAACTAATAATTACTCGATTTACATCAAAATTTACTTAAATCAGAAAAATTGAGAGAAAATATGTATTGCGGTGTTGAGGCACTACACTCAAAGGGGTGGGCAGCACTAGCAGAGAGGCACGCAAGGGCAGGCAACACAAGGTGGTGTTAGTGTGTGGCTGCGCGTTGCAAAACAGTTGAGGATGTTAAGCTACGAGGGGTGTAAGGTAGGCTACGCTCGAGGGCAAGCAGTAGAGAAAAGGTTGCAAGGGCTCTCACCTTTTCTGATGTGGGATGCCTGACAAGGGGGGCAAGAGCATCGCATGAGGGAGAGGCAAGGGACTAGTGACAGTAGGAGTTGGAGTTACATGGGCGAATCGATCTCGTGGGTGCACGCTTGAGCTCGCTACCCTTGCGCAAGCAAGCAAGTTGCCTCGCCTCATGGCTTGGCTCGCACGTGTGCGATGTTTCTCACGCGGGAGCAAATTGGCCTTGCGGGGTTGTTTTCTCATGTAAGATGTGGAGTTGGAGCAGCACATAAGCAAAATGGTGCTGATCAGCGTTAATGTGATAGAATACAGAGACAAAGGTGGAATAGAGATTTGATACTAAAATTAATGCAAAACAAAACTCTCTAATACTAAAACTGATGTGAAATAATATTTTGATACTAAAATTAATGCGGGATAATGCTTATGCCAAAGTTAATGCGGGATGATAAAGAAAAATAATAGCTAGGGTTGAGGAAGGAGGAGAGTGGATCAGAGATTTGAAAAATAAAGGATAACTAAGATTTCATGTGGAACATACAAACTCATAATTTAAAATAAAATAAAATTAAAAAAAAATAGTTTACTCGTCAATTTCTATCTATTCATGACATCCTGGATTGTGATCTGATATGTATCGTCTATCATCTTGATGTGCTCATCAATTGCCTAATAGTTATAAGTATGTTTTTGATTAAACTATTTTGATATATTATCGAATATAATTGCGTAAGGGTATGTCTTCATTTTAATTACTTTAATATATCATTTAACACTTATCATAAATTAAAATAAATTATTATATAAAAATTTGTATTTTGATTATTTTAGTATACCACTAAATAGTTGTGTGTCGCATATATTTAAAAGGAAGTTAAATTTATTATTCATATGAGAATCTTAAAAAAAAAGTTGATGAGTTACCATTGTGTTGACCCAAAAACTCATACTGCACATATTTTTTCGGTCATAAGAGGGTTGATATTCACAACCCAATTCTACATTGTTACACATGCATCATACGATTAAATTTAATGAAAATCTCATATTTTATGTTACAATCTGCTTAAATAATGGAATGTGTACATTATCAAAGTATTATAAGTTCTAGCCCAATCAAATAATCGATATTAGAGCTCAATTAAAGATTAAGTTCCCACTAGTAGTTTTACAATTTGTTTTCAACGTAAAACAATTTATTTTCATGTCAATCTCTATCCTGAAAATTCATTGGAGATGTATCATTCTGAGTCTGAAAGCTTGATGATCACTCCCTGTGCTCATAGAATCACATGCTCAGTAATCACTTTCTACACTCATATGATCATGAATCATAGAGGTGAACAACACTTAATACAATTGTTTTTTTTTTCAATCAAAGAAAAAAAAAACTTTGTTTCTTCTTTATGTTGTGATCTCAATTTATTTGTGAATAATCAAAAAAAATTTTAAAAAAAAAGAGAAATATGATGAGGCATGAGTAGGCAAATTACTAGCTCCAAGGGAAGGATAGTGATGGTAATGATTATGATCTGAGGGACATGGAATGATGGATGTCAATTAGCCCCTCAAAAATCACTGTCTCATCCATAGAATTAACCTTTTGCAGGCCGGGGCCTGAGCAAGAACCAATCTAGGGTTCCATCATGTCCAGTGGGAGATTCCCTAATGATGGCCTCCTTGCAATTTTCAAAACAAATACTGAATCAAATTAATTAAAATTTAAAAAAAATAATTCAAAAAAAAAATGAAGCAAATCAATGTACTTCCATCTAATTTGATGGATAAATTATTTTTCAAAAATTTATGTACGTCATTCTCAAAGATTCATTATTTTCAAATAACATGCTCAAAATTCATTATATTCATGCAACAACTTATCTAATTTCAAAAACAGAATGCTGCTTGAAAATAATAGACTTTAAAAATATCATATAAAATCATTTTCTCTTTACAGTAGAAAAGTTGGGGGTTTTTTTAAGAAGGAAAATCAAAGGAGAAAGAAGAAGCCTCTTTTTTCGTTACAGTGAGATTCTTATACCCTGATTTACTCTGTGGAGTGTGGAGTCACTTCAATGGGATAGACTTCAGTTCTGATATCAGACCATCAATGCCTACAAGGCGGTCATGCTAGGCCTCATCTGTACGGAGTACGAACGGCGCTGTCTGATGTAGATGTAAAATTTTTTTATTTTTTTATGAGGGCAATATGCATGTTTTTCATTTGACAAATTGTAATTGAAAGATTATGAAAATGATGTGCAATTAAGTGGTAAATTTGCATTTGAATCTCTCAATTTTCATTTTTGTAAATAGGGAAATGATGGCCTACCAATGCTACCATTTTCAACGTGCACAGTTTTTAGTCTCAAAAAATGATGAAAATTTGATTTTATTTTTACTATTAAAATAGGAATTAAATTTCTCTAATTTATTCTCGTGTGTGTGTTTTATTTTTTTCTGATATATATTTATTCAATTTTAAGGACACGTTTATTTAATTTATAAATAATAAAAATTTAGTTGCATAATAATATAGATTAAAGAGACCCAATCAGTATTTACTCTTTCCATTAAAGAGAAATATCAAAATTTTGTTGTATACTAATTATTTTTCTCAGTATTCCAAAGTTTAATTTATCTCATACTCATATATAAATTGATGAACAATAATTCAAAAAACTAAATTCTTTTATGTAAGAATTTATCGTGTGCACAAAATTAGAAGTGTGCTAATACTCGATAATATTGTAATTTATTCTCTTTTTTGTAAAAATAAAAAATAAAAAGAAAGAAAAAAAGATGCACAAGATGTTGATCCAATGAGTGAAAGTATAACTTGTGAACAAAGAAGAAAAGAAAGAAAATATTACTAAAGTCGGATTAAATTCAGATTTGGGTGCGAATTAATGAGAAGCATATTCTCAACGCAAAGATTTAATAGTACATTTAGAAATATCTCGAGTAAAATTGGACATATAACTAATGAAATAAATATAACTGATATTCGAAGATGACCAGTGATGTGGATATATTTATGTATAAATAATAGGATTAATTACAGATAGATCATTGTAGTTAATTTTTAATTATATTTTAGTTCAAAAATTTTAAAATTTATTGGTGGGCTTTTATATTTAGCTTTTAATTATATTTTGATTTACAAATTTTAAAACTTATTAGTAGATTTTAAAAATATTTATTTGGATTAAATATCTAATGAATTAGTTAAATTAAGGGGGCTGTTAGTAAATTTTTAAAATTTATGAAATAAAGAGTGATTAGGAGTTAATTATAAAAATTTATCACTAATTAACCAATATAATATATATTTGATAGTAATCCGACAATGCATGAGATACATGAATAAATAAATAAATAAACTTTACATTAAATTTTTTTTTTTTTGGTATTTTTCATGGATATCCCTATTAAACTCTGGCCACAAATGACCTACAAAATGTAATGGTTGCATAATTATTATATTAAAATACGTGTGAGTAATATGAATATAGAATGTAAAATAAAATTCATATTTATTGTAAAATATATATATATATGATGTACAATATAATTAAAAATTAATATTAAAATTTTTGTATTATATAATAACCTAGATTAAATATAAAGAAGACTATTATTTATTCAAAAGTCCAACAAAAAACTGCCTTATCAAGCTTCGATGAGAAAAAAAATTGCGGAATCGGGTATAACTCAAATTCAATATATTACTCTCTAGATAGATTTGAGCTCGTATCTTGGCTTGAACTTTTTGAGTTAAGGCCGGCTCAACTCGAGCAGTATTCGACTTTCGGTTGGCTTGAACTTTTAATCCAATCGGCTTGATCGAATTCACAATAAAATGATATTTATTTTGGATAAAAAAAATAATTAGTTTTTATTAGGTTTGCCACATACTCAAACTTGTTACCTTTTACATTATTTTATAAAAGTATTAAACAAATATATGATAGAAACAATTTATATAATTTATGTTAAAAAATTAAAATCTAGCCGAATTTGATTCAAAATGATATGATATTATCATGAATTAAACTCTGCTTAATAAAATTGTAAGCTTTGAATATTATCTTGGCTTAATAAATTCAACGCAGACTTAATTTAAATTTAATTTTAATACAAACATCGTGTTGAACTTAACTAAACTTATATCATAAAATTGAAGAAAAATTAATAAAACACGAAACAGTAAACTATAAATAAGAGAATAAATCGTGTATGTAAATATACGGCCCTGTTTGTCTCCAAGTTAAAAATTAAACTAGTTTAATTTTAATTATTTATATCACTTCACACATAAAATTTAATATTAAAAATTAATTTTATTTTACATCCTACACACATTACTAAAATAATAACTAATTTATATTATATTTTTATATATTCTAATATAATAACTAATTTTATAGCAGACCTCTCACATATCCTAACATAACATTAGCTTTATTTCACATTATTTACAATTTTTAATAAAAAAATATCTTTATTTAAATTAAATTTTAATCTTATTAAATTTAATTTTACAAACAAACATACCCTTAAAAGATAAATTTTATTTAAACTAGCTAAAAGATAAATTTAAATTAAAGCTCAATTTGATTTATAATTTATAAAATTCAAATTATTGTTAGAACCTCCTATAAAATCCCTTGTCGAACAGCAGTCCCTTGTCTAACAACAGCCTCTTGTCAAAAAACTGCCCTTTGTCGAACAGCAGCCCCTTGTCGGACAGCTTCTCAAAGAGATACCACTAGATTGTACCCTCCGTACTACTGTGTCAACTCAACATTTAAGGCGGCATGAGAGTCCACTGCCTAATCGTCCTTTGCAGGAATAGATGTTAGATGTGACAGACCGTATCTATTATATTTTCTCCTCTCCAAGCTATAAATAAAGAGGAGGAGGAGAAGCTCTGGGACATTCTCTTTTTGGGGACCCCTCTCTCCGACTCTCTCTCTGGCTGAGCTGCTCCTCTCTCTCTCTCTCTTGTACTCATTCAGTCTCTCTTTATAGACCCCCAAGCTTTGTAAGAGAAGGGATTCGATTAGTGAATTTAAATCGCCTAGACAGCGTCATGGTTTTTCCCCCAGATACTCGAGATTCCACGTAAAAATTATCATCTCATTTTATTCTATTTTGGCATATTTTTACATCAATAGTGGTGCCCTCACGTAAGTCTAAAACTTTTTCTCAAAGTTCCAGCTTACGACCATGGCAGCTCGGCGACTGAAAGTCACGGGTGACCTCTTCTCTAAAACCCCTTCTCTAAAACTCCTTCTCAAAGTCTCAGCTTATGGTCAAGTCAGCTTGGTGATGGGCAGTTAAGGGCAAACCCCTTCTCAAAGTCCCCGCTTACGATCATGGCAGCTCGGCAATTGAAAGTCAAGGGTGACCATTTACTAAAACCTCTTCTCGAATAGCTTCCATGGAGCAGTTCAACCACGACGAGCTGACGACTCTGCAGGGAGTAGTCACTTCTCTAAAACCCCTCGTTAAACAGCTTTCTTTTAGTCTCTAACAGCTTCCATCGAGCAGTTCAATCATGACGAGCTGACGACTCTGCAGAGAGTAATCTCTTCTCTAACACCCCTCATCAAACAGATCTTCTGTAACAGCTCTTCTCTAACAGCTTCTATGGAGCAGTTCAACTACGACGAGCTGACGACTCTGCAGGGAGTAGTCTTTTCTCTAAAACCTCTCGTTGAATAGCCTCCTCTAATGGCTCTTCTCTAACAGCTTCCACAGCAGCCCAAACATGTCGAGTTGACGACGCTGCAGGGAGTAGTCTCTTCTCTAAAACCCCTCGTCGAACAGCTTTCATGGAGCAGTTCAACTAGAACGAGCTGATGACTCTGTAGGGAGTAATTTTTTCTCTAACACCCTTCGTCGAACAGCTCTCCCCTAACAACTCTTCTCTAATAGCTTTCATGGAGCAATTTAACTACGACAAGCTGACGACTCTGCAGGGACCTCCACAGAGAAGCCCAACCATGTCGAGCTGACGACTCTGTAGGAAGAATTTCTATGGAGGTCCACTGAATCAGCATAATCAAAACTTGCACGTACATCAATGTGCGATATGCTCTTGAGGGGGACATGTTAGAACCTTCTATAATACCCCTTGTCAAACAGCAGCCCCTTGTTGTATAGCAGCTCAACAGCAACTCCTTGTCGAACAGCTTCTCAAAGAGATATCATCAGATCGTACTCTCTGTACTATTGTGTCAACTCAGCATTTAAGGCGATATAGGAGTCCACTGCCTAATCGTCCTTTGCAGGAATAGATGTCAGATGTGGCAGACCGTACCTATTATGTCCCCTCCTCTCCAAGCTATAAAATAAGGGGGAGGAGGAGAAGCTCTGGGACATTCTCTCTCTGGGGACCCCTCTCTCCGGCTCTCTCTCTGGCTGAGCTACCCCCCTCTCTCTTTTGTACCCATTCGGTCTCCCTTTATAGACTTCCAAGCTTTGTAATAGAAATGATTCGATTAGTAGATTTAAATCGCCTAAATGACATCATGGTTTTTCCCCCGGATACTCGGGTTTTCACGTAAAAATTATCGTCTTATTTTATTCTATTTTGACATATTTTTTACATCAACAATTATAATGTTAAATATTATTAATGTTTCTATTAACTAAATTACGAAAACTTTAATTAAAATTAAACAAATTAATAACACGTGTCGTACAAAAAATGTGAAAGGCAATCCAATGCAACAACCAACGTGCGACTGCCCCCGCACGCTGTCAGTGCCAGTTCCACTGGAGCCCGCGAGTTCATTTATAAACAAAGCGGGTGTGCTTATCATGACGAGATAATGACGCCACGATTATGTCAGCAAATAATATCCCGGTTTGCCGATTATACCCTCCCAATTCACTTTAATTTATAAAAAAATATTTTAAAAGTCGAACAAGCACAACTTCTTCAATTGATTCAATTATGAACTATATGGCAAATTAATTCTATTGCAATATAAAAATTTCTCCCTCTCAAAATTGCTTTAATTTAATCCATTAAACTGTCTAAGTATGAACAGATCATAGTTGATGAACTAAATAATTATTTTATTTTAAATTATTATATTATTATCGTTGTTTGAATTTGATCTTTATTAAATTTTTGAATATTGAACATTTTATTTTACCGATTCTAATATCTATCTAATTTTCAAATCCTTGCACCCAATAACATATATATTGCAATTAAGAAAGGGTTGATTAGAGCCTTATAAGTAGCTAGCTATTCTCTTCGCTTTAAAAGTAAATTTTCATAAAATATATATTCAAAGAAGTATAACTAAATTATCATTCATAATTATAATTAATGATCTAGAATATTGGTTTACTAGTGATTTGTGATTTTGCAGGTTTTTTTAATTTAAATCATATAATTTACTTTGTTAGCTTAAATGCATCGATCAATCTCAGCCTTATATATGTCCACTGCAAATAATTTACTTTTCACTCAAACATATCTTATTTGATTGGAGTATATTATAGAATAATTATAAATTTTTTTTAAAACAGAAAAAAATAATTTTTTTTTAATATTATGATGTGAAATGAAGTTATTTTATTATTAATGATTATAACAAATATGAAAATGAAGTTATTTTTTAATATTTAAGTAGAAAATATTGATGAAAATCTTTTTAGGGGGCGTTTGGCTCAGTGTTATCTCAATATCAATGTTATTTAGATGTCATGTTATCTAAATATCATGTTGTTTTAAAATCTCAAATTAAAAATTTAGAATCCCTTATTTTTCTAAAAACAAATCTATTCATGTCAGGTTAAGTTAGATAGAGAAGCAGGTTTTAAATTTTAAAAATATCCAAGATTTAAAAATTAAAAATACAAACAAAAAAATTTATGAATTAAATTTTATTTCTTATTTGAAAATTTTTAAAAACGCGCCGTTGCCGGGTCCCAAGTCCCGGATGAGAAACGCGGAGGGTTGCGTTAGGCAGTCGACAGCCAGCGTAAAACTTGTCGAATCAATCATGACATGAATCCTTTAGAAAATTGCGTTAAAGCTAGGGCGTTCCCTGGAAGCGACGCGCTGTATTGCCTGAATACAGTGAAAAATGAGCAAGGGCCGCTGCATCGGCGCCCGGGTGTAGTGAAAAATGAGCCCACATCATGGACGGATGCGGGTAAAGAAGCTAGTCCATCATAGTAGAACTCATGTAAGTAGGATTAGATTAGGAACTTGGAATATAGGCAGCCTGATGGGCAAGCTAATGGAGTTGGTGGATATTATGATTCATAGAAAGATTAATATTTTGTGCCTGCAGGAAACAAAATGGGTTGGAGAGAAAGCTAAGGAAATTGATGGCCTAGGTTTTAAACTTTGGTACTCTGGTAAGAATAAAAATAAGAATGGAGTGGGTATAATTCTGGATAAGAGCTTGAAGGATCATGTAGTGGAAGTTAAGAGAAATTGTGATAGAATTATGGCTTTAAAAATTATAATCAATGGAATGATTATTAACATTGTAAGTGTGTATGCTCCCCAAGTTGGCTTAGATGCGAGCACAAAGGAAAAATTTTGGAATGATTTAGAAGAGTTAATACAAGAGATACCTCAGAAGGAAAGATTATTTATTGGAGGAGATTTAAATGGACATGTTGCCGTGTTG
>JAEMOT010002609.1:8264-22080 GCA_019297695.1 Apostasia ramifera | reverse complement strand
ATATATATATATATATATATATATATATATTCACGCATGGTACAAGTGGTTATATCGATGCAAAGAGATCTCCATATAAATATTCATAGGATTTATTCTTTGAAACGATGAGATCTTAGTATTTATACATTAATACAATAAAATTGTATAGCATATGTAGAGGTTAGCCATCAATGATGCACATTACAACTAATTTATGCATGAAAACAAGAATTTTAATAATGAATTGAGAATTAAAATGATTGAGTTATGAATTAAATATTCAAATATGTAGTGAATATAACTAATAATAAGAAAATCATTCTAATATTTTTTTTAGTTTTTTAGATATTAATATTTTTTAGTAATAATAATAATAAAATAAAAAATAATAATAATAAAAGTTTAATGGCAACCAGTAACAATTCAATTCAATTTTAATTATTAGAAAGAAAATATGTCAAAAAAAAAGATTATGAAGAAAATAAAAAATCGAAAAAAAAAATGTAGAAAAGATAATTAGATTCAAATGATCAATTCTCTCGACTGCACTTCACACTCACATGATTGACGATTTTAATCATCTATTTCTCACAAAAATGTTTAATTGAATCTACTCTAAATACTAGCGAATTTTTTATGCTACAAAATCTAAATTCTTTGTAAAATTCTGATTAAAATCGTCCCAAATTCGTTTAAATGAAACTATAAATACTTAAAAAAAAAAAGTTAAAATCGAATTTTGCGCAATTTGAATCGTCCATTTTGATTTGGAGGGCTGGATGCGGCTGAATCGCGCGTGAGGGCTCAGGAGGTGTAGGATTGGGCCACGTGGCATTTAACTCACTTGATCCATCAAATTCATCCTGAACCGTTGGATCTGCATCCAATGGATCAGATATAGTTAAGAGGTGGGAGCTCCGGCGGCTAGGGCAACCATGGACACATGCCAAACGACTGCAATATCCCTACTTCCTCCTTTTAATTACATTGCTGCCATCCAGTTCACATTAAAACCGGCGATTCCCATGGAGTGGAGGGGATATTATGTGCAAGTCCCTTAGTTGCATCACCTTTCAAAGAAATCCAAACTTCTTGCTTTGAAGTCCAAATTCCTTACTTTCAGCTCCTTTTTGCTCTATTTTTGAATTATTTGAACCAGTTAAAATCAAAATTTTCCATCACTCCACAAAACAATACAGAGACCCAACTAATGAAATATAAAAAATACTTAAATACATATAATCTCATTATAAAAATACATTTAATCTTACTATAAAGTCAACCGAATAAAATACAAACTACTATTAAATAAAATACATAAAATAACTAGAGCTCATGATCTAGCTCCAAATATGAGAACTCAAAGTAAAACCCCCTAATCATAATAATGTCAACACTAACAAAGGGCGATAGTATGAATGCTCCACATCAAATACGATATACTTTACTATACAATTATTATAGATTAAAAACTAAATTTAGTATAGCATTTATCTTTTATTTAGTTATTCAAGCATCAAAGTTTCTCTTAAATTTTAAGTTTTTAGCTGTGTTAAACGCTGGATCAGACAATAAGTTCTAATCAGTTTAATCTGATTCTATATTAAAACTGAATCATATAACAGAATAAGTTATATCATTTTAAATTACTTTATTTTAAGAAACTTGTCATTTATTGATGTGTTATTTTGAAATTTATTACTATTTTTATAAACACATTTATTTTTAATTTTTTAAAAAATAATAAATTATCAGTTCAAGGGGTCTAACATTTGGTAGGATCAATACAACCATGAACTGTGTAGTAGGCAAATTAATAATTTTTTGTCAAGCATGTTACGTTTAAATTTTAATTAATTCCAAATAAAGTCCATAATATTATGGAAAATTATATATATTATTTACAAAAAATATTAATATAAATACTAGTTAAATACTGTAGAAAGCAAAATGTAAATATAGGTAGAATTCATAGAGAAGAGATAGAAATAAATCAAATATAATCTCCTTAAAATGATTTAATTGAGATAAATTAAAATATAAATAAAAATGATAAATATTTTAAAGTAAATCGAGAGTAATTAAGCCATAAAAAACTTAAATTTTAAATATTTTTAGATTTTTTTTTTATTATATACAGTGGATGAAGAGCCTGTGAAATAAGTTTGAATTTAAAAGTGATTAAAGAGAAATAATTAAAATTAGAATATAAAATATTTTAATAAAATTGAGCCAGGCTCAAAGATGTTTTATAAAATAAAAAAAAATTGTTAAAAATAAAATGAAAATGAAAATTAAAATTCATTAAAATAAAAAAAAAAAACTGTGACTAGACAGAATAACAATGAAAGCAGAGCGAAAAAAAACATAAAAATTTGTATTTGTGATTTCATTCGTGTGATATAAAAATTTTATATTGCCAACAAATATTCAAATAATTTTATTCGAATAACATCATAATTTTGAATAGGCATTTTCAGAATAAATATATAATAAAATATCATTAAATTCTAATAATATATTAATAATTTAGTTTATATGATAGAGATTAAAAATGTAAAAATTATGCTCAAATAGCAAATTATCATAATAAATTTTACATTGATAAATATATTTAACTATTTACATAAATATAATATTTTAATATTAACAAATTTATATATGAATATGTATTTGGCATATTTAGAGTAATTTGATACTTTCATTATTTATTATTTACATGATACCATGCACGCTGCATATATTTGATTAAAATATTAAGTTTATTAAGTTTTCAATTGCTTATATTTATGTGAAATTATTTTACAATAAAACAAAAAAAATACTATATATTATGTACAAAAAAATTTCTCCTAAATTAGAGAATTTAATTGGGTATATCATGCCACTATCTTAATTAATTTCCTAATGAACGCGATATAATATTTATCAGCTATCTGCCTTATTAGCAGATCCATACGCATGTGTAATCCTATGCTTTTTAAAGTCTTCAAAACGTAAACAATAGGATAACAATTATCTCAGTGGTCTCTATACTTATTAATACTTTTCTTAAAGTCAGTTATAACTATGGAGAAGTCACTACCAAGAACTCTCATTACCTGATCTCTTTATTGCTGGATTAGCTTTAAAGCCTTCAACATGTGTAAAAATCAAATAGAATAAAATTAAAGTTGGTTAACTTCGATTAACTACTCTAATATGAAATTTAAATCTAAAACTAAAGCTGATCATGGCTCTCTACTATCAAAAACTGGGGATGAAAATGATATAATGGTTGACCAACTATCTAGTTTGATTTTTTTGATTGCTTAACACTGATCCTAATCTGTTGCAATTTACTTATGGAATTGCAATCAACACCCTTATAGATCACACTTTTTCAGTTTTGCTATCGGAGATCAATTGCAATATAAAATGGCACACTTTCACAACTTTTTTAATATCATTTGTTTGTCGGTAGCTTTTTATCACCTAAATAGTTCATTAAAAGGTTGGCGCCATAGTATAGAATATGAAGATTATAATTTTATATTATATAATATAAATTCTGATAATCTGAATGCATATTTAATAAAATAATAGTCCAGCACATACCATAGATCAATATTGATTAGATTATAGGTGATTTTGGTTAACCAGTACTGATTTTTAGTTTTAAAATCACATAACTCAAAGTTGACATGAAAAACCAACTGACAGCTGATGACTTCAATAGGTTAATTGAATATTTGTAGTCAAAGCTAAAATCATCAATTTCTATAAAATTAAAGAAGTTAGAGTTCAACGGACAGCCAGCTAACTCAATATTTCAAAAGTAGATGGTTGTAGCGCTCGAAGAACACCACCCTAATAAACCAAGAACTACTAAAGTGAAGAGCAGTACCGTGTAACCAACAACAATTTGGAACATACTAGAGATTGCCAAAAAGACCAGCAAAATTATTAGTAGAAGCATTAATGTTTTAGATCACTTATCAAGAGAATAAGATTTCTTTATAATTACTATAATTACTTCTATATAGATCATGTGCTTCAGCATATTCCTACGCATTTCTTTCATTTCAGTTTTGTAAAATTACATATATATTTTACATTATGTAAATTATATAATTGACTTTTTGATATATTTGATTGTGTTATGTGATTTTTGTGAGTTAATGGGCATATTCTTCTAGATATTTATTGATTTTTATAATATCATCAAAGAAGATTTTAGACTAATAAATTATTATTTTTAATTTTAATTTAATGCTATACGGTGATGCCCTGCTTAATTTATTTTTTTATTTTTTTTGAAAGTTGAGTTCGATGGGTTAATTTAAAGGTTCATTTCAGTACATAATCCTGGAGAAACATGAAGGGAATCACAGCGCAGACTACAAGGTGAAAAGTTTGAGGGCTTTGGAGAAGAAAATGATGAATATCTTTGGAAGAGCTGAAAGAACGATAATTATAAGAATCTTTTCACTGCAGATCAACCACGATGATCAACGAAGAAGAAGAAGATCCAGCGGCCATTGCAGCGGATCTACGCTGGATCTCTTCATCATTGTCTTCATATGTAGGCCGTGCAAAAGCTATAGCTTTGCAATTCCATCCTCCCGTATAGGGATAATGTACTTCATGACTTTGAACAGTATATATTTTTATGTTTTTTAAAAGAGAATATTTTAATTAAAAAAAATTATATATTTTATATGCAATATTATATATTATTTAAAAATCTTATAAAATTATATATTTTATGTAGATCTCGTCATTTATTACGTGTCATTCACAAATTTAAAATAAAAAAATTATCACATTAAATAAGTTTAAAGTAAATTTTATATGTTATTAATCTATAAAAATTAAAATTTAAATTTTTATTACGTTAATTAGTTTTTAGTGTTAAAATAAATTAAGATATATATAGAATTTAATTTTTAAATTATAAATTATGATTCTAGAACCAGCTCAGGATTTAAAGCATATTGAGATTCTATTCAAAAATAGTATAAAATTTTTGACAATAAAATATATATAATTTTTTTATAATAATTAAGTTATTCTTCATATAAATGCCCTTAACAATATTTAAAATTTAATTTTATTACTATTACTAGTATGCATATTAATAATTATTATTCATCATTTATATTTAAATTCAATACTTTGAAAGACTGTATTATTTTTAGGGATATTTAATTTACTGTTATCTTAGTGTTATATTATATAATGTAAATTAATATCACAATATTTAAGTTATCTTTTAAGTGGTAATTTTTAAATTTTTTAGAAAATTATCTATATATGTCATTAAATCAAATAACTATTTTTTCTAGATCATAACATAATATTAAAATAATATAAAATCAAACACTCCCCCAGTTCCTTCATCCCTTATGTAATAGAAAATGTAATTTTTTGAAAAATGATAAATTTAGATAAAAGAACTTGTCTCAATTTTAAATATTAAATATTTAATATGTATATATATATATATATTTAATACTTAAATGTTCAAATCTATATTTTGTGTGTGTACATGTGTGTGCATGAGACTAACTGGAAGTTAGAATTTAAAAACTCCATTCTGCTAGTGTTGCTACACTCTTTAATATAGTAGCAATTACGGTAATTGAAATGAAATAGAATTTTCATTTCATAGTAATTAAATTATAATAAAAAATAATAATTTTTTATTTACTTAAATAGAATAAAATAAAAAATAAATAGACAAAAATATTAACATATTTATAAATATAATTTAATAAAATATTATGTTATTTATTATTATTAAATTTAATTTTATATAAATAATTAGATGAGTATAACTTATATAAGTACATATGTGTACATAATATACATATAAAAAAGTACATATATATATGCATATGTATATATATATACCAATATGTGAAAATGTGCGTGAATAAGAGTAATTTTAAAATAATATTTTAACTCAAAAGGAATATATATTTCTTGAATTAGTGAAAATTATTAAGAATAACTACTTCATAAAATGTGGAATAAATCATATCACTATAAAACAGCTATTTAATTAAAATAAATACGAAAATAACTATTCGATAAAGGATTAGAGTTGAATAAAATAGTATTCTATCGAAGTAAATGCATTCTTAATACTTTTATATAATAAAAAGTATCGCATTTAGAGAAAAAACATGTTCGTATAAATTAAGAAACTAATAGCTGCTATATGTATTATATTAGAAATGCTTTGTACGGAGGAGTTTTAACAGATGATCTCAAACTTCAAATTTAATTTAAACTCATGACAATTACAATTACAGTGATACCACATATAACTAAAACAAATAATTTTATATATATATATATATAATAGTAGTGCATGTTAAATATAAATAATTTATTTCACATTTAATATAATTTTTAATATAATTAATTTATATTATATAATATAAATTTATATATATATGTTTTCTAATAAAAGTCAATTTTTTTTTCTTTCAATGCCTAAAATTTGAGATCTTTTGTTTGAGCTGCACATCATTCATCTTGCCCCACATTCTCTCTCTGCCTGCACTGTTTCAGCATGCCTGGTGGGGATCGCAGACACTGAATGAGAGAGAGAGCGAGAGCGAGAGAGAGAGAGAGTGTGTATTTTTGATAATGAGAGAGAGAATAATTAGGAAAGGGCTGAAGAGAGGAGCTCAGGAGACGGTTTCTGGGCCCAGCCCACTCCCGCCGATCAAAATCCGGGGCCTGATCCTCCGCCACTTCGACGGCTTGACGGCGACCGAGCCTGCAGCTGCTGCTCCATTTCGCCGCCGCCAGTGGGGCACTAGTGCCGGCGGTGGTGATCATACGACTCCGCAGCTGATCAGCTTCTGGTGGGTGCACACCTCCCCCCAGCTGCCTCCTCCTCCTCCTCTCCTATATCTTCATCAGTAGCAACGTCTCCTTGTCGTACGCTCTGCTTCTTTCCTCCTCCTTTATCCACAGTGGAAGACGACGAGGAAGGAACCCTCCGGCGCCACCTCTAGCTGAGATGCCGCCTCGCTCGTTGGAGGCGTGAACGCCCAGCAGCTTGCACAGCTACTAATTAAGGAAAGGGGAAGATCGATCGGATATGATCGGAGGGCTCTGGTGTACGTCGCGGCGGCGAGAACGAGAGAGAGAGCTGAAATGAGAGAACGAGAGAGAGAGAGAGAGAGAGAGAGAGAGAGAGGGAGTTTTTTTTTTTTAATATCAAGAAAAGGGTTTATTTAGAATTTCGTAATTAGTTAATCGCATTACGGGATAAAAACTTTGATGGAAATTGAATTTTAAATTGAATAAATATCGAATGAGCTATTTTTATAAATCAAAATTTTTATTAATGTAATCTTAAATTGATGCAGAATTAAATTAGGCTAGATTAAAAAAATAAAAAAATATTATATATTATATATATAACTTGTTTACTGTGTTATTTTTTTTCAATAATTTAACGGATTAATACATTAGAATTTTCTTTATGATTTTTGATCAAATTCAACTGATTGCAGTTTAATTTTTTATTTTCATTTTTAACCGTTAAATCAGTTGAGAAAGATAATATGATTTAATTTAATTAAATAAATAAAGAAATTTATAATTAAGATTTTAACTAAAAAAATAAAAATTAATCAAAAATCATATCAAATTTGTCTTAAATCGAGCTTGAATCAATAATAATTGAGTTAAGCCTAGCACAAATTAACTTTAAAGCAAATTTTTATAATTTATATTTTGGATCGAATCGAGATCAACTAGAAAGCTTTTAATTTAATTTTGAGCTGAGGCCTACTTAACTAGAAATTGAACTGTTGCCATCCATATTAATTAATTACTAGCAGTGCTGGAAATAAAAAATTGACGTTGAAAAAAATGTATGAATAATTAAAAAAATCTGTATAATATAAAATAAAATTTTTATATATTTAATGTTAATATTTATACAAGATGAAATATAAAATAATTTTATCTATTTTTTAAAAACTAAAAAATAAATTTTTTATGGCAAAAAATTCTTATAGAAAGTTTAATTCATTTGCCAAATAATGTTAAAAGACAAAAATTGCAAAATGTAACTATCTTTAATAAGAAATAGTGGTGATCATTTTTTGATGAAAAAAATTAATAGAGGTAATGTTTGATTTTTGTCGTAGCTCTAGAATTACTAAAATATTGTTCTGCTGTACTGTTGACTAGGCTTTCAGGTGGGGTTTATGACTTAGCCAATAACCTCAAATTTTATTTATTGGTGACTCAATATACATATAAATATAATATAATAATATATATATATATATATTGTGTATTNCAGATACAAGATTTGTTATAAGCTACCATTATAAATACGGGATAATCAGGTAAGCTGAAAAAAATGGGGAGAGAGAGAAACGGAGAAGAAGGGGGATTAATTTCTCTTGATCTTCTTCATTGGCTACGGAGGTGATTTCGTAGGAATCTGGAGGCAATCATCTGAGGCTCAAGGAGCAATTGGATTGTCTAATCTGGAAGAAGAAAAGATCCAATTTCTGTATCCCGTCTGAGATCGAGAACCAGGTGATTGGTGTAAGGTTCTCTTTCTATCTGATTTTCTACATAATAAAGTCTCTCTCTGCTCTCCCCGTGAATGTAGGAGGAATACCTCTGAACCACGTAAATCTGGTGTTCTTGTGGTTGCTTCGTTCTTTTATTATCATTATTTTTCATACTTATCTGGCACGATTTATTTGACTAACTACATGTCCGACGATCCAAATTTTTTGCTGCGTATTATTTCACAACATTTGGTATTAGAGCGCATTTTTGTGTAGTTTGTCATTCTAGTGGTGCAGATATGCCTATTATAAAGTTTGAGGTGGAAAAATTTGATGGTAAAAAGAACTTCGGTATTTGACAACTAAGGTATGAAGGCCCCAGGGAGAGGGTGTGTTTCTACTTAGAGAGATTATATTGTCTGCTTAAAAAATATCAACTTTAATCAAATCAAGGTAGAGATTGTTAAAATGTGATTTGAATAATAATTAAATAATCCTAATTATAAGGATTATTTGTTAAGCTATTGAGATCTTTATGAAAATCAAATACAAGATTTGTTATAACCTACCATTATAAATACAGGATAATCAAGTAAGCTGAAAAAATTGGGGAGAGAGAGAAACAGAGAAGAAGGGGGAATAATTTCTCTTGGATCTTCTTCATCGGCTACGGAGGTGATTTCGTAAGAATCTGGAGGCAATCATCTGAGGCTCAAGGAGCAATTGGATTGTCTAATCTGAAAGAAAAAAAGATCCAATTTCTGTATCACGTCCGAGATCGAGAACCAGGTGATTGGTGTAAGGTTCTCTTTCTATCCGATTTTCTACATAATAAAGTCTCTCTCTGCTCTCCCCGTGGATGTAGGAGGAATACCTCCGAACCACGTAAATCTGGTGTTCTTGTGGTTGCTTCGTTCTTTTATTATCATTATTTCTCATACTTATCTGGTACGATTTATTTGACTAACTACACGTCCGACGATCTGAATTTTCCGCTGCGTATTATTTCACAACAGTGTATCACAATTCACAAAAGTTAGAGAACATTAATAAGACATTGAGACAGAACTTATACTCCAGCTAGCAGCTATATATGTAAATCACATGTTAGTAGGGATGCGCTAATTATTTATATACGACTTATTTTTCCTTAAAGTTGTGTATGACACGCGACTTACAAACAAAGGTGAGATTTTCATGAGGTGTAAAAGCATAGAGTCATATACTACTGGTCACCCATTGTAATTTCATGAAGATGATATCTATGACAATCACAGGCTAGTTTTCAAGACGTACATAAAACATGTTGTACACATGACTCACATATGTTAATTGCATGTAAGGTGTTTAAGACTCGGTGACTCATTTTTTGTAAGTCGTATGCAATTCATGACCTATAAAACATAGAAGGCTTCACATTTCAAAAGAAATTTCATAATTCAAAAAGAAAAACAAAGGACTGGGATTTGTATATATAGATAGTTGACGTACATATGAGTTACACAAATTAAGTCAGTCTTGTTTTGTATAGGATTCACAAATTTGTTGAGGTTTTGTTAACCGTAAATGCATGTGACCTACCTACAAGGGTATTAGAAATATGCGAAACTTCTAAGTTTCTTGGCTTTTAAAAAGATTCAAAATTTTTGAACTAAATTCTTTGACCAAAAGTTGATTTCAATTGGATTTTAAATTAGTCATGTTTGGCTCTAAATATGATTGAAATTAGCTTTAAACTACACATATAATATAAATAAATTTATATATATATATAATATTCACATGAAATAATTTTTCATATAAAATGAAATACATGATAGTTTAGCTGAGAAATAGAGTATATAATATTTAAAGCTTATTCACTCCAAAATCATAAATTAAATTCCCTCGAATGTAAATATAGTTATATTTTATGACATAATAAGCCAGTTGGATCTTGACTTGAGTCGATTGGCTTTGAATCAAGAGCATGATTATAATTCAAGCTAACTCGAACAGATTGACTCAATTTAAATTTTAATTAGATATTGAGTTAAGCAAACTCAAAAATTATAATTTTAAATTGGTTTTGACTCACTGGAAATCAACGGGAAACTATAAAAATTTGGTCACCACGTTTATATTAATTAAAAAAATCTTTCATTAATATTAATAACCCAAGCTATAATTGATCCGTTTCAACAGTTGAAACGCCGTTTATTGGCGGCAAGAAAATCTGTTTGGTGGGATGAGTACAGTTAGATACCTGGTCCCTTTCACAAGAACTCAACTCCACGCTGTTCTCTACTTTATCTCCCTCCACATTCCTTTGTCATTTATCATAACCTGGAGGGACTACTCAAGAAGAAACAAAGAAGGAAGATTAAGAAGAAGAAGGAGAAGAAAGAAGGTAAAAGTTCCGAGGAGAGAGAAAAGAGATGTTGCCCTCCGCTGCAGGAGTCGTCTTCAACCAATTAGGGTTTGCTGAGGTTCACGAAGCGCCGGCCATGGAACCCTCCCCCATGAGCTTCACCCTCCATCCCTCTCCTCTCCTTCACCACTTTGCCTTCTCTCCTCTTGCTTTGTTCCAAAACCCCACCTTTGCTGCCTCTTCAGCAGTAGCTCTAGCAGGAGGAGGACGTCTTGCTTCTTCTTCTTCTTCTTCTTCAGTTCTTCCTCTTAGGGTTTTCGAAGCTAATTCTCCAGCTTACACTTCTCATGCTAATCAGTGGTAAAAATGACTCCTTTCACATATATTTGTCTATATATTATATGTACGTGTTCTCTCATTAATTATAAAGTTTTGGGTCTTCTTCGATCAGCAGTGATGGGATCAGTGCTAATGAGCACAACAGTAGTCATAATATTACTGTGAACCAGAAGAGCCATAGGGTTAGCAGCAGCTTATCTGTGAGCGCCATGAGAATGAAGAAGGTGAAGAGGAAGGTGAGGGAGCCAAGGTTTTGCTTCAAGACCATGAGTGAGGTCGATGTTTTAGATGACGGATACAAGTGGAGGAAGTATGGCCAGAAGGTAGTCAAGAACACCCAGCACCCAAGGTACTAATTAAATTAAGTTTTAATTAATGTTGAATATTAAAAAAATCTTATATATATATATATATATATACATGAAGATCTTTGATATTATATTTAGTATATATGTCTTTTCTATAGTTATTTTCGCACATATATATATAGGAAATTAATTAAGAAAGAGGATCTAGATTGAGATTTAGTTGTAGTACATGGCTGCTCACATGCACGTGTTAGCATGCGCAGATCACGTGACTTCTACACCATTCTTTCTTTCTTTCTTCGATCTCTATTGCTCTTTCCACTTCTGCGTCTGCTGTTGCTGCTATTGCTTGTTCTTCTTGTCTTTGTACTGGTGCAAGTGCTGCTACTTTTCCTGCATTTTTCCCCTGCTAGTACTGCTGATATATTTCATCTGCTTCTGCTAGTGTTGAATTCTGAGCTTGACTTTGCCTTCTTTTATTTGTTTTAGTATGTAAATAAATTTGCAAATAGGTGTTCAAGTATTTTGCTGGTGTGACTTCTTCTTCATCATGTGATAGCTAATAAATTAAGTAGATAAATATTGATGAAGGGTTAGTTAATTTTTTTTAGAAATTTAATTATCAAATGTACTAATTATGATCTCACAAATAGTTTCTCACAAAGAGAGAAGAAAAATTGGAGCTTTAATTGTTACATTCACTTATTAAGCTGGGTTATTTGTTGAATTTCTAGTTAGGGCCACAATATAATTAATTAGAAAGAACATTTTTTTTACTCAAACCATTGATAAAAAAATGACTCTCTTCAATATTACAGTCTTTCAACATACACCCTTAATTACATAATTAGATAAATATTTGTGAATTAATCACTAACAAGCTAGTTATAATATTCGTATACCCAACATTAAAAGTAATGTATATCCTATATTAATATATATTTGTAGCATTAACCAATTAATTAAGCCAAGTTAGTTTATCAATATATACTTATAGAAGGATAATTAATGAAAAGACAAACATATATGTATGTGTTAAATGAAATCATAAATGTTAATTAATATATATAATCATTTCATGTTGCATGTAATTCAATTTACATCATAAAAATGGCAAGACCACATAAGCATGGACACCATACTTAATGCTACATAATGAAGCCTGCGTGTCCATATTGCGCATGATATATATTTATATATGTAATGCATGCTTCTTAGCAAGGTTTTATGCTTCTCATGCCTTAGCCTCATATAAAGCAGTAGATACAGAATTCATTTATAGCAATTAATAATATTATATATATAAGAACCTCAAATATATATCATCATTATATATCAATTAAAACCTATGTTAATTTATTGATTGCTTGGGGGAAAAAACAGAAATTAAAATTAGGAATAAAAGGGAAGGGCCACTTTCCCTACCTTTTTTGTTTCTCAAGGGCAGCTTTAATCATTTTCAGCAACAAAATAATTGTGATCATATTGGTACACTTTGTTCAAGGTCTGTCAGAAATGAGTGTTGAATAGTATCTGTACTGTGGCCAATATCCAACTTTGTATAATGTAGAATCAAATATAGTGCATTTATTTTGAATAATTATAATATTAATATTTTAAACTCCACAATATTTTATGATGGTGTTCTACTAGGCTAGTGAGAAAAGAAACTTATTTGAAAATCAGGGAGGCTCAATTTTGAACTACACAAATTCTTAAGTGGAGTGAAAGAAATTGAATGCAATATATTTGAAATAAAAAATAATAATATTTATGTATTTATAAATATTTCATTTCTAATCTTTTTATAGAAATTTAAGTTTTGGTACTTATATTTCACTTATTCTTAAAACTAAAGAACAAGTATATTAAATACTATCACTTAATAGGATATTAATAAAAAAAACTCAAATGGGAGGTACATAAATTTATACCCCACCTCAATTGACACCCTCAAAACAGGAGCATGATGTTATGCACATAATTAGTTGTCTTGTTATCAGACCTTTATATAATGTGTGATCGATCCTAGGGACCTAGCAACATATAAATGACCTTTAAAGGATGTCATGCAATCTAGTAATACACATCGTGTGGATTATATATGTACGCTGCCTTGTTATCAGATTTGGCATGCATATATAGTTTAGTCTCTTTATACATATTATTATCTCCCATTTATTATCCCCTAGGCAATAGTCTACATATAGTAAAAAACGTCAGATAATAATATGGTACTTTACATAATTAATTAGAGTGTCCAAGAGGAATGCGTAATGACTATATATATATATATATAT
>JAEMOT010002608.1:30415-82465 GCA_019297695.1 Apostasia ramifera | reverse complement strand
AAATAATCAATCTGAGTTCTTGAAATTCCATTCTTGTATGTGATAACATGCTCCTCTCTCTTCTTGAATAAAGTATTAGCAATTACAAGATCATATGCTGAAGAAAACTCTAAAATAGTTTTACCCTCCTCATTTATCTCTCCAAAACCATATCCACCATAGAATTTGTGTAGAATAATTAAAAAAATTTATTTATTATTATTATTATTATTCTTTTTTAAAGTAGTACCATTCTAGTTCTAATTTTAATTTTCGCGTCAAATAGAGCCTTAAAGTTTTTATTACAAAAATGTCATTATGCCTTTCACATTTGAAGGAGATCATTAATGTTGCTGAGTATATTGATTCACAAACATAAAATAAAATTGAAGTTTATTTAAATTTATTCTACTTATGTTAACACGTGGTTCCTGCGCTGCATCCTGGCCGAACACGTGGCGCCTGCCAGGCTTGTACTTGATTGACGAATTTGCTGACTCAGCTTCAGGTTTTGCAGGACTCTTGATCCAGGTCAAACATCGGGCACGAGGGTTCAACCTACTATTGTCCACGACGACCCAGGATTAACCTTCATAACCTCGGGCACGAGGGTACGAGGTACCGCCCGTGACAATCAACTTTACCTAACCCCGCCGATCGCCGTACAGATGATTCTTCCCAGAAGAAGTACCAGCATTAAAAGATATCACCTTCCCGTACGAACGGCAAATCTCTCCAGTGACAGATAAACGGTGCTCAAAGATCATCCTTCACCTTTCCTCCGGAAAACCAGGGAACCTGGGTGAAGCTACACCTTCCCAGCATCCATAAATACCGCTGAACAGTTCACCAGCAAAGGAGGACAGAGGGATCAAAGAACAACTTGAACAGAAATTGCCTAACTTTCATTGTAAGGAGAGAGGCCCCAACTGAGGAGCTCTTCTCCTTCTTCTTCTTCTTCTTCCTCTTCTTTTCTCTAAGAAAACATTGTACAAGCCTTCAGGGCTGCTCCTTTTCTTCAGTGAAATAACCTTGCTGATCGACCGGTGGACATAGGGGATCATCTCCCTGAACCACCTTAAATCCCTGTGTGCTTTTCTGAATGTTCTGAGCTGGTTCTTTCCTTGAGCCTTCATTAACAGGTTCACCCCTTTGCGCGTCGCCGTCTCCCGGAGCTCTCTTTCTCTTCGGTGTTTCCTGGGACCCCCACATCCTATGTCAACAACTTAATAGGTTGATTGATGATTCTGAATCATATGAAGTAGTTTCATTAAGATGCTTGAATGTCCCGATCTTGACGAAGCTCCCAAAATTGCAATTGAAAGTTGAATGACATTTCTCGGACTAATTCAATGCTACTGCCTCTGTCATATAACAACAATAACAATAATAACAACTAAGTCTTAATCCGACTATGTAGAGTCGACTATATGAATCTTTTGCATCTATTACGTTCTATCAATTAATAAATTCTTATCTAAATCTAAGTGAGTAAGATCACTTCTTATAATTTTTTGTTATATCGTCTTTGGTCTCCTTCTTTCTCTTTATATATGAGAAAAATTTAATAACTCGAGTTTTTTTAATTCGAGTTTCAACTGACCTATAATTTACATGTTCAAACTATCTAAAGTTACTTTCTCTGAATTTATCCTCTGTCATATAGTAAACAGAAAAATTCTAAAAAATATGATAACTCACTCTCTTCAAAAGTGTATAGTATTTTTTTATTCTTTCTCAAAAAAGTTAAAATATTTGTAAAAAAATATTATGTACTTCTTTTGATAGGGGTCTAGTAAAATGCAAAAATTAAAAAAAAATATTTCCTCAATATTTTTTAAAATTTTTGTTAAATTTTCAAAATAAAAATATTCAAGTTAGAATAACTTCTAAAAATTATAAATCTTCAAACAATTGAAATAATGTAGACAAAAAAATAGAACAAATTAGAAAATAATAAGCAAAAATACATGACTTGCATTTTTAGGTATAGGGATAAAGGTCTTTTAATTGGATCAATTAACAATTCAAATGATCAAAAAATTTGCAATCGAAATTAATTAATTATTTCTTTCTTAACCTCCATAGACCGTGCATTTATTATCAGATAAAAGTATTGCCCTAAAAATATTTTTTTTTAAAAAATTAATCATTACATTAATACACAAATTTAGGCTCCTATTTGGCAACATATTAAAAAATATAATTTATTTTAGTCATGTTTAAAATTTTAAATTTATTTTAATTTTTTTTAAAAATTATTTATATTTTATAGTACACAAATTTTAATATTAAATAATTATTTTATTTTACATTCAATATAATTATCTTATTTTATTTCATAATATACATATTTTTTTAATTTTTATTTTTTTTTCAATTAAAAAGAGTCAATAAAAATACTATAATTTCTTTGGGATAATTAACTACATGCCACAAAATTTAATTTTATTTATGCCTTACCCATCCATTCCTAATTAATTATGCTATGCACACTCAAAACATTACAAAATCTTACATACACACATTTGAATTAAAACTTAATCAAAATCTATTTAAAAAAAAAATATTCTGTTAGTAAATCATTAAAATTATATTTTTATTTTTAATGGTACATATTTTTTCTCTTCCTCAATACTACACTAAAGCATTGATTTGTCCTAAAATCAATTCACGTCGCGGATGTCTCCTTCCATTGCAGCCACCTAAACATTAAGATTTTAAGATTTTCACTCAAAATATATTTAAATATCCTTAAAATAATATGATGAACGACCCAAATTTTTTGTAATCTAATTATAATTAGATTAAAAATTATGATTACACATTATAATAAAAATAAGTTAAAATATATGTATGTAAGATTTTATAATATTTTGAGTGTGTATAGCATAATTAACTAAGAATAGAATGAGTAAAATATATATAAAATTAAATTGTGTGGCATATAGGTAATTATCGCAATTTTTTTTTTGTACTTTGTGACCGTAGCATTGGGCTCGATCTGGACCCGGTTCTCCTTTAAAACGGCAGAAAGCACAGAACCGGATTAGGCCGGAACAAACCAGCTGAGCTACGTGAACCGCTTAGCCGGCTCAACCGGAAAATTCAAAAAAGCGCGCAGCCTGCCTGTGGGGTAGGGTTGTTATCGGATCGATTTTGGGAGAATCGAAGTCAAATCAAAATTAAAAATTTTGAGTTCGACTTATCTCGGCTCGAAATCAGTTCGAAATCGAAATGGAATATGATTCGAGCATGCTCAGATCGAAATAATTTGATTTCGAGCCAGCTCGTATTATGATTCGAATTAACTCGTAATTGTAAAAAAAATGTAAAAATATTATATATTCAAGAGGATTTGATTCCTAAATCTTGAGAAAAATAAACCTTAACTAAATTATATATAATAACATTTTATTTATATATATTTATATTATATATTAATATTATTTATGCTATACATATAATTTTGAGTCAAATCGAATTATATTTCGAGCGAACTAGGGCCAACTTGAAATTGGCTCGAAATAAATTTCGTGCCAAAATTTTTATTTTATAATTCGATTCAAAATTTTTGAATTAATTTTGAGTCAAGTAAAAAGTCGGACGAGTTTTGAGCGAGTTTCTGAGTTCTGATAATTTTAAAACCCCCCGTGGGGATTTGGGAATGTGATTTGCGATCGGTCTGAGTCGGTACCCTATCGGCAAAATCGCTCCGGCGTCCTTCCGTCATCCTCTGCTCCCTCCTCTCACTAAATCGCGTGCCACCTCCACCGTTGGTGAGCTGACGTCGTGCCGACACCGGTGAATAGCTATCCATCCTCATTCTTTCTCAAAGTTTCTTCTTCCTCTCTTGACGCGGCCCGTCCCACGGTATCGCCAACTTCCAAGTTCCTTTCGCTGCAACAGCCGTAAACCCAGCGGCCTTGCCACGCGCCGTCTTCCCTTTTCCATCACCCTGTGAAGTGTATGAGTAAGAAATAAACCTAAGACGCTGTGGGCTTTTTATGTATAAATTATGGATTTTATCTCCTATTTTTCCTGTTTTCTGATTGTTCACTTTCTTAGGTATTACTTTTTTTTTCTATATCATTTTATTTCATTGCTCTTTCAGATATCTTGTTATGCTGTTGGGCTGTCAGGCTGTCAAGCATCATTTTTGCCTGTATGCTGTCTTTGTTCTCAATTCTTATGTTGCTTGGTGCTTGTTCTTATTTGGTGGTGCAAATGATTGAATTGAAAATGATCTATCTCTTATGCTTCTTTCTTTTGGTTTGCGAATATGATGTATGTGAATTTATTATTATATGTAGCATGTCTATCTCCATGCCATCTTCCCGAAATTCAATAGAGTATGTTACTTGGAAGTATGCCACTAATATGAGAACCAATGATGGAAAGAAGTGGATTGTGTGACTTTTGTGAAAAACTCTTCAAAGGTGGAGGCATCCATAGGTTGAAAATGCATCTTGCCAAGGGAAGAGTTGATGTAGAAATTTGTAAGAAAATTCTGGAGGAAATCCATTTCAAAGTAGAAGAAAGTATTAAAGAAGCTAAACAAATGAAGAGGAAAAAAAATCAAATTATGAGGAAGAGTTTAGTCAAGGTGATGCATTTGATTCAGATGATGTCAATTATGGTAGGAATGTGGATGCTCCAAGTATGGGGAGGGGAAGTGACTAGGGGATTAGAGCCTTTATGGGGAGGGGGAATGGACCCATTTCTGAAAGTCAGCCAAGTATAAAGGTTGCACTTCAGAGCAAAGTGAAATGGCATCAATTTGATATGTCCATTGCTCATTGTTTATTTGATTATTCGCTAACTCAGTTTACTATTAACTGATGATGGATGCCATGACATCCATTGGAGTAGGATACAAAGGTCCTTCATATCATGCTTTGAGAGGAGCTCTTTATAGTTTGCTTCAATTATGTTTATGCCCAAACTTACATATACATTCAGGTCATATTATTGTGCCCAAGATGGGCCAGGCCTTGACGCAAGCCTAGGTCGACCTAGGTAGTACATTGCTTTGCCAATGCACTCAGTAGTCACCACTCAGTGCACTGTTTACATGGAATTCTTGTACACATCAAATTAAGACTTCAAGTTAAGCTTCAAGTCTGTTTCTATCTTAATAACTTTTTAATAATTTAGCTATGTTAATTTGAAATTTTGAATTTAATTAACGTGAATAAATTATTTTTAACTGCGGTCCTACCTAATTCATGGCTTAAGTTAAATATATCTTTAATTGCAGTTGACTTTCCTTCAACAGTTCAACTCATATACATATTTCGAAGTCAACTTTCAAAAAAAATCTTGAAATGGAAAACTTCACAAACAAATGGAATCCACTGCCAATCTATGAAACTTTGACAGATTCACAAATCACAATTCAAGAAGTTCAAAATCATTTAGGCTGAAAAATTGCAATTTTGTGAAACAACCAACTCCAGCATAAAAATTCAAATAAAAAAAAATCTGTCATAAAAATCATCTCAATCAGCACACAATCAACCAACAGTTCTTTAAATCTCAAAACATAACATACTCTTTTTTTAAAAGTATACAATATTGAAAATTTAAGAAATGAAAGCATTAACAATGTCTTTCCACTCTTCTTCCTTTTGATGTCAAGTTCATTTCTCTAGAATTGATTCCACCTACAAAAGAAATAAATGAATATAACAGTAAGTATACTGCTAGATAACTTTTAACTATTGAAGGTTTTTGTCTCCTATAAGGTGCCTTAATATCATAATATGACAATCTCATATATATAGTGTAAAATACCTCCACCACTCTCATATGTGTGACTATCATTTATGTACCTCTTTACCTAAAAACCTGCCAGGAGTTCTTACCCCTCTATTATCGTAGAAGCCTGGCAAGAACCTCTGTTACCCACCTTCTTCAGACTGGGATGTTACAAGCCACTCCCCTCTCTCTTTGGTCCCGATGTACAAGAGAATGCAACACATTTAGGCAAATTTCACATCAGTAAAGTACATGAGAGATGCTGGATATATGAGAATGCACCCATAGCTGTAGACATATTTTAAAATCGAGTGGCTCATTGGGCCAAGTGAACAATATGTACAATATGCTAAACTATTACATATAGTATCAGAGTCACTTTGCATTGCCTCTTGACTGGTGATAGAGAAACCGTCAGTGAAGATGCTGAGTCCTGAAAGCAAGGGTGTATGTGATACCTAAGAGGGATGTGATGATGCCTTTGAACAAATTCTACATTGGCAAAGCACAGGAAAGATGTTGGTTATATATAAGAGCGCTCCCTTACTCTTGCCCTTACTGTCATAGACCTGTTTAAAATTGTTAGGCCCATTAGGCCAAAGTGGATAATATCTATCTGGCCTATTACAAATGCCTTCATCTCTATTTCACCTAATTGTATATTTATTATAAGCTTAATTTGTATCTAGTATTTATTCTGTTACGAAAATGAAATTATCAGATAAGGTGCCTTTGATTGCAATTTTTGCACTACTCTTGATTGTGGATTTCATCTCCTTTGTTCTTCAGTTGATTTTCAAAAATATGACTAAAATGGTCCTATTTTATTGCCACTTACTATTTAAATTGCATTGTTTTATCTACTACTTGACTTTTCTTCCAAAGAATGGTGAAAAACCACCATCAATTTGGCTGGTTGGTTAATTCAGTTTAAACCCCTTCAGGCCAAGATTGAGATTTTGAAATCACCACCAGACACCAAGTAGTGCCAATTATCTAGAAATCTCCATTTCCTCCAACTGCATAAATATTAATAAATATTCTCTTCTCCTCTCCACTTATATTTAGGTAGTGTTAGGATCCTTCTTTAATCTTTCATTAGTAGATTCTTTGGTCTTCAGGATTTCATTTCCTTTGAATTTTAGGTGCATGTCTGCGCTTTATGAATAGAAATCTGCCCAATTGTCTCATGATGATGATGATATTGTTTATTTTTCTTATTTTTGTATTTGGATTGCCAAGCTGATGATGATCTTCAATCTGCATGTCAGTTGCACATGAATGTGTGAAAGTTTTGTTTGTCTTTTGATCTATTGTTGCAAGTTCATTAAAATGTAAATGTCCATCTTAACTTCAGTTAAGGAGAGGTAAGCAAACCAATTTTTTTTTATTTGTTAGGACCTTATTTTCTTATTTTTAGTGTCGAGCCTGGATTTATTATTTTATTGTCTGTGGCTTCAGGTAATTGATCGGTAAATTATGTTTAAGAACACATTTCAGTCTGGTTTCTTGTCAATTCTGTACAGCCTTGGGTATGTACCTCTTTGTACTGCTTGAAAATTTGTACTTCTATCTTATGTAATTGATGCTTTGATCTTCTGTTTTTTATCTCACAGGAGCAAGCCGCTACAGATATGGGATAAAGAAGGTTGATAATTTTTATATAAGCATTCTATGCTTCATTTTTTTTAATGAAGATCATCGTTTCATTATTTAAAATATTTTATATCATTAGACCTTAAAGCTACTCATCTAAGTATGCATCCATATTTAAATGTGTCTGATATTTTGAATAGTTATGGCATCGCCGTGTCATTTTAATTGTCGCTATCCATTGTAATTTATTGGTTAGTATTTTATAATCAATTTTGATTGCAATCTTGAAGTTGCCAACCTTCTTTATTAGAAATACTAGTTCACATTTAGAGGTCAGATAATTTGTAGTAATAAACAGTGGATTTCTGCCTCTTAGGTTCTGTTTGGCAACTGGCTAAAAAAATGGCTTATTTTAACTATGGCCAAAATCTTAAATTTATTTAAAAAAAAACTTTAAAAATTATTTTATATTTCATCCTACGTAAATTCCAACATTAAATAATCACTTTATTTCACATCCAATACAATCTTTAATATAACTAACTCACTTTATTTTACATTATACACAGTTTTCTAAACTTTTTCACATTATAGTTTTCTGGTATTCAACTATGTATTTTACCCAACTTCGAAGCTCCAGTAGTTGAAATCAATATTTTTATTCAGTCTTGTGTGGTATTCCCCAGTTCTACTCGGATCATTATTAGGTAACGTATATCTAAGCTTGTACATCTTGTGATAAATGCTCTAAGTACTCTCATGAGAACTATTGTTTCAATTGTTACAGTTGTGAATGGGCAAATAAAGCGACCTCATGATGAAGATATTCAATCCAGTGTGCTTGAAATAGTTGGATCAAATGTTCAATCTACATATATCACATGTCCTGCTGACCCTGCCGCAACACTTGGTATAAAGCTTCCGTTCTTGGTCATGATTGTGAAGAATTTGAAGAAGTATTTCACGTTTGAGATACAAGTGTTGGATGATAAGAATGTTCGACGACGTTTTAGAGCATCGAATTATCAAGTATGTGTCATATTTGTCAATTATGTTTGTTAGCCCCAAGAATACTAGTAGCTTAAATATCAAGTATGATGATAACAAACTATTAATGATAAAGAATAACTTTTTGATTACATGTTTCCTGCTTGCATAAGAATAGGTCTGTGTAATCAAAGTCAAGCTTAGGATAGAGCTTCATTTTACATCACTTAGGGCTTTATGCTATGAAATTCCGATACTTTTTGAAGCTTAATGTGTTCATATTATATCTATATCAAATATCAATACCTCTAGGTACTCCCCTGATATGTATTCAATATGCTGCATAGCATATCTAATTTTATTTTTTTTTAAATATAATACTTACCCGATACTTATCCAATACTTATCCGATATTTTTCGATATTTCTAATTAAAGAAAAAAATATTGGATCAGTCGATTTGGCATACACTATACAAAATAAAAAATAGCTTATATTTTTTGATATTTCTAATAAAAAAATAGTATGACAACTCATACTTAGACTCAATAGTTAATGTGGGAGAGTGACAATTGGGTTCACGCAATTGAAAACATAGAGAGCTTCACGCATGCTAAAGTTCCAACAATAAAAACAAATTTGGTATCCGCAAATTGCTACATCCTCTACATTAGCTAGCCAATTTCTCAATAATACGGATACCAACTGACACTTTGTTGCTATTTCCATTGGACATTGGCATTTATTTGCTAAATTTATTTATTCAAAAGAATCAAAAACTCGTAGAGATAAAGGCATGCATATACTTTGATTGGATCAATATATTTGAATTCAGATTACAATAATTATATTGTTTATCAATTGTATCTCATTTGCATTGAGTTAATTTAGTTGGATTGGATTTAGATTGAAACTGAATCTAATTTATTGACAGTTTTTTTTTTGAAGGAATTTACTGACAACATTAAAATTCTCATTTCACTTAAATATGTTGTATTGGTTGGGAAATAATCGAACAAACTATATGATATCAATTTAAACTTAAAAGTTTTTGAAATTCACTAGTTTTTGAATTTTATTTTAATTTTTTCTAGTTAGATTATTTATAATATTTTTTTGGTAGTATCAAGAATGTTTAAGAATATAAAATTATGATTTATTTTAAGAAATTTTAAAACATATTTTTGAAATTTATATCAATAAAATTTATATATTATTATGGTCTACTATATAAGTTATACCTTAAATATGAGAATGTGGCACAATATACACACAAAAATATATATTATATAAAATTGATGTATCCTAACATATTTGATCCTCTTTTTTTAAAGTTTATCGTATCACCTTATCCGTATCATATCATATTCATATCGTCGTATCATACTTATGCTTCATAGACTTTATTTAAGGGTCTTACTCCTTAGGATGTTTCCTGAATGCGACAATTTAATTCTCATATTGTAAATAAAGTATAGTAAATGCATTCTGAATTTCATCGTAAAGTACTTTATGTAAAAATATATTTGGATTGTGTAATGGGCCTAGCCCATTAACTCTTGTATTGTACTTGCACTATAACTCCCAATTCCTTCACTCATATTCACATGGTATCGGAGCCTCTGTAACCCTAATCTCCTTGCTTTGTCGCTCGCTCATGTCTGTACCTTCGCTCGCTCATGTCTGTACCTTCGCTCGCTCATGTCTGTACCTTCGCTCGCTTATTCACACTTAACGAGGTCAGGTCCGTGCCTGCTCGCTGATACTTACATTTGCACCCATGCCTATGCTGGCCTTGCTCACATATCACCCACTTTCAGTGCTTGCACTTGCTTCACATGCATACAGCTTGCACTTACTCTTAGCGCTGTCCTCGACCTCGCTGAAAAGGAATGAGACCTCTGTTGGTCTCGCCGAATTATACTATGCCTCGCTGAAGAGAACGAGACCTTCGAGTATTAGGTCTCTCTTCAATTCAAGCATCTTGAAGTTTCGACTGGATTTGACTTTAGAAGTTGTTGCACGAATCTTGGTTGAGTTTTCAAAGCTTTGATTTTATCCAAATTGAATGCACATACCCAAGGCGTCAATCCGGAAGGTCAGAGGTTGGAAATTAGTAGTAGGATTAGTTTTTTTTTTTTTAAGTAGTAGGATTAGTTTACTAAATGTAATTTTGTAATTTTTCTACTACACATTATGTACTTATTCTATTGGTCTGTACAAAGTCAAGACAAGATGTATAATTGAATGCATTTAAATTTAAAAGAATTTTAAAGTATCTGCTTTTTAATTTTAATCATTTGTGAATGAACGCAGATGATTTAATTTCTAAAGCATTCCTAGAGGTTAGATTAGGCTTTGTGTAACTCCACGCCGTTCTTGAATGAAAACATTGGACTCAGGCATCGTAGTTCATTATTTAGAGAGCTCGTGGCATAGCCTATAGGCAGACCTTTTGCACATTGTTAAGAACATCCTTTGACATATGGCTCTCTTGATCAAAAAATTTTTCAAGACTTTCAACACCAGTATCTTCAATAACATATCAAAGTCTGTATGATTTCTTGTGGGGCAATTAATTGAGGACCCCAGTGATGTTTGCTACTCTTTGCTTTCCTTTTGGTCACTCAAGCGTTGGCCACTCCAGCCTCAGTTCTATTTGACAACATACCTCAGGGTGGCAATCTTCATTTTAAAATTGTCTATTGTTATTGAACGTAAGATAACTCCTCTTCTCGTTGTCTTAATTCTTCATTTTCTTTCCTTAACTATTATGCATGTAGTCATAATTTTTCATTCTAATGGTGAAGCTCATTCATAAGGATGACAATTTGTATCCATACCTAATAAACTCTCCCCGACCCGCCTCTAATGGGACATGTATGAGTTTGAAAATTAAACCTGAGACCCTTGACCTGCCCTGACCCATCATTTCGCAAGTTGAGTTCGGGTATGACTGCTTACAACCTGCCTCGACCCATTCACGTTATAAATAAACCTGTTATGGGAGCTCTGGAGTCCGTTGGCCCAACCCTAACCCGCGAGTCACGCTTATAGTCGTCAAAATCCCTTGCCTACTCGTCGACCCCACGGTCCTTGCTTGCTTGTCGACCCCGCGATCCACCAGTCCCTCGCAGTTCATGCCCACTCGCCTGCCCAGTTATCCTCGCTTACTTGCCTACTTGTGGTCTCCACTTGCTCGCAGTTCTAGATAAAAGCTTGAAGGATCATGTAGTAGAAGTTAAGAGAAATTGTAAAAGAATTATGACTTTAAAAATTATAATCAATGGAATGATTATTAACATTATAAGTGTGTATGCTACCCAAGTAGATTTGAATGCGAGCATAAAAGAAAAATTTGGAATGATTTGGAAGAGTTAATACAAGAGATACTTCTGGAGGAAAGATTATTTATTGGAGGAGATTTAAATGGATATGTTGGAAGTGTTGTTGAGGAATTTAATAACATTTATAGTGGATATGATTTTGGAGAGATAAATGAGGAGGGTAAAACTATTTTAGAGTTTTCTTCAGCATATGATCTTGTAATTGCTAATACTTTATTTAAGAAGAGAGAGAGCATGTTATCACGTACAAGAATGAAACTTCAAGAATTCAGATTGATTATTTTCTTATAAGGAAACGAGATCGCTTGGATTGTAAAAATTGTAAAGTCATTCCAAGTGAATGTTTGACTATCCAATATCGATTAATGGTTTTAGATTCTGAGATAAAGTATTGGAGAAGAAATAATTGGTCAAAATCCTATCCTCGGACTCGATGGTGGAATCTAAAGAATGAGAACAAATGTATATTTAAGAAGAAGGTTCTAGAACTTGGGCAATGGAACATTAACGGGAAAACTAATCTTATGTGGTTGACAGTTGCTAACTGTATCCGTAAGGTGGCGAAGGATGTGCTGGGAGAATCCAAAAGAATAATTCCAAATAATAAAGATACTTGGTAGTGGAAAGATAATGTACAAGAAAAAATTAAGGAGAAGAAGATTTATTATAAAGATTGGTTTAAAAATAAAAATAAGAATAAGTGGGAGAAATATAAAGTGGCTCGACGAGAATCTAAGAAAGCAGTAGGCAATGCAAAAAATATGACTCTTGAGAATTTATATAAGAAGCTAGACACTAAAGAAGGAGAAAGACAATTATATAGGATTGCCAAGACAAGAGATAGAAAAATTAAAAATTTAATTGAAGTAAAATGTACTAAAGATGAAGACCAGAAAGCTCTTTTCATGGAAGAAGATATCAAAGATAGATGGATGAGTTACTTTCAACAGTTTTTCAATGAAGGTTGTGAAAATTCAATTGATCTTACAGAATTCAGCACCCTAAAAGAAAGTAAAAATTACTCTTTACATCTGACTTATTAGTAAAGCTGAAGCCTGAAAAGTTTTAAAGAAGATGAAGCATAAAAAAATAGTAGGACCAAATAACATCCCAATAGATGTTTGGAAGTGCTTAGGAGATGAAGGAGTTTCTTGGCTCAGTAGATTGTTTAATATGATTTTGAAGACTAAAAAAATACCAAATAAATGAAGAAAGAGTATATTAGTACCTATTTATAAGAATAAAAGCGATGTACAGAGTTGTGCGAATTATAGAAAAATTAAATTAATGAGTCATACTTTAAAACTTTGGGAGAGGGTGATCGAACAAAGATTACGTCATAATACTAAGGTATTAGAGAATCGATTTGATTTTATGCCAGGTAGATCTATTATAGAAGCATTCATTTATTAAAAAGTTTAATGAAGAATTTTAAGGAGAGAAAGAAATTGAGTTGGAAAAAACTTATAATAAAGTCTCAAAAGTATTTTGGAGAGTTAAAAAAAAAACGGGATTTGCACAGCTTATATTCAAGTTATTAAAAATATGTATAAATGAGCTGTTACTTGTGCTCGGACACAAGGAAGTTTGACTAAAGATTTTTCTATTACAGTTGGATTACACCAAGGCTCGGCTTTAAGTCCGTATCTTTTTGTTTTGATTATGGAAGTCATGACTGGACATATCCAAGATGAAGTGCCTTGGTGTATGCTCTTCACAGATGATATTGTCCTTGTTGAGAAAACTAAAGAGCTCCGCTAAAGCAAAACTTGAGCTTTGAAGGAATGTTCTAGAATCTAAAGGTTTTCATCTTAGTAGATCAAAAACTGAATATATGGAGTGCACATTTAGTCAAGAAAGAAATACTTATATTGGAGATGTGACAATTGATGATCAAATTGTCAAGAAGAGTGAGCGCTTTAGATACCTTGGATCAATCATATAAAATGATGGTGAAATAGATAATGACGTTATTAGCAGGATTCAAGCAGGATGGGTAAAATAGAGAAATGCTTTTAGTGTGTTGTGTGATAGAAAAATCTCATCTAGAATTAAGGATAAATTTAATAAAACTGTAGTAAGATCAGCGATGATATACGGTGCTGAATGCTGGCCTGCAAAGATGAAATATACAAATAAAATAAATGTTGCAGAAATGAGGATGCCAAGGTGGATGTGTGGATATACACAAATGAACAGAATGAGAAATGGGTATATTCGAAAGAAAGTTGGTGTTGCACCAATTGAGGATAAACTTAGAGAAAGTCGGCTTAGATGGTTTGGACATATAAATCGTAGGCCGATTGAAGTTTCAATTAAAAAAATTGAGTTATTGGATTTTGCTCATGTATAAAGAAGAAGAGGGAGACCAAAGAAGACATGACAAGAAACTATAAGGAGTGATCTTAGTTACTTAGACTTAGATAAGAATTTGGTAACTGATAGAGTGTAATGGAAACAGAGGATTTATGTAGCCGACCCCACCTAGTGGGATTAAGGCTTGGTGGTTGTTGTCGTCTTGAATTATGCTAACAAAAATATATATTTACATAGAGTTCATGGAAATAATAGGAAATTAATGATGTTTTTAAGGAAACCAGAAAACTCATGCAAATAGATTAGAATATTTCAAGATTTTAAGGAAGCTAGTCATCATGCTTGAACATTAAAATAACTTGAACATGGACATTAATTTAAGGACCAATAAGAAGATACCCATATAACATTCTAGTATATAATTTTCACTACTGGGATTACAGGCTTGCATTATCAATGTATTATATTAGTTTTGAATTTTTCATAGCTTTGCGAAGTCCACGTATTGCCATTTGAGTTTATACAACTGACTCTGACTTCTGTCTAAGTTTATCATTTAATTGCAGAGTTCAAGGATTCTAGTAGCCTAAACTGGTATGAAGCAGAACTATTGGATTAATTTCTGTGGTCAATGCAATCTGAAACTCATAGACTGATTGGCTTATCATTAACTGTAATAGTTTTGATAAAATGATTTATTTGTTCGCAAGTTATGTCAAATGTGAAACAATTCTTAAAGGAGTATTTACCACTAGGAATGTTTTTTCTTTGTAAGCCAATTTTATGTAGCCCACTGAATTCTTGACAATTCCTGTCAAGGATTCATATGCATGGTCTCGGATTATGGTGAGTTTAAGAAAACATTGTATCTGGGTATTTGCGGGGTGATTTTCTTCAATTGGATATCTATGTATTGGATCTATCATCAACTTTCTGTTCGTTATCCTGAAGATGCCTTAATGTACTGATATATCAGAATCCGTATGGTAGAATATAAGCTCTTACTCGGCACCATTTACAGGCTATGACTCGTGTGAAGCCTTTCATCTGCACCATGCCTCTTAGATTAGAAGATGGATGGAACAACATTCAATTGAACCTTGCTGATTTAACAAGAAGAGCATATGGTACCAACTATGTAGAAACCCTCAGGGTACAGATTCATGCAAACTGCCGCCTGAGGCGAATCTACTTTTCAGACCGCCTCTACTCTGAGGAAGAACTTCCCCCCGAGTTCAAGCTCTATCTGCCCATGCAGGTACAACTAGAACCATGCAATCACTTCATTCTTTCTTGAGCCTGCTTGACTCCACCTCACGTGAGTTTTTCAAACTCACAGAAAGCTTAATCTCTCAGAAGAAAAGTTGCAGAGCAGATTGGCGCTGCATTGCTGCTTCAGGTTTCTATCATTTATTCACGCAGTTCAGTTATGTTATTGATGAACCATTTTTGGAGTGCATGTTGTGATCATGAAAACTGTAGGACCAGTAAAGTTTCAGGACTTCTTTCTTTATGAGCTCTTTAGTTGGCTACAAAGTATCAGGTGCAACTTCTACAAAAATGCATGTAAAATTGATCCACTTATATATGTTTTATTATTTGATGTAATATCGTGCCATTGTATTTGTACTTAGCAATCTTTTTACTCATTTACTTAGCAAAATTCTTGCTAAATAATCTCTGACTTAGTCAACTTAGTCGAGAGAAAGATTGTGATTTACTTGTTAATGTCTTTGACAAAGCTCTCTTTTACAAGTGCAGATCTGTAATGTTTGTCATACTGAAATGAATAAAAATTTTCTAGTAGAAAACGTCAGCTTTACAAAATATAAAAAGTACTGGGAAAAGTTGTATTGGGTTTAATGGTAATGCACGATCAATAAGAAGGTAGGTGGTTTGCTAAATTCTATTCATAATATGTGCAACTATTGGTGACGTTTAAGATTGGAAATCTGTGCTTGAGCTGTTTTATTGGATTAATTGTTACTGACTTAGTGCCTGATTTGTGAGGATTATAAGAGAATTGATGACCGATGAACTAAATGCAGCATTTTTTTGTGTTTGTTTTTGGTTAACAAAGATTAGCACTGATCTTTTTTTGAAAGCAGTTGTAATTTGTTGAAGGGTTTTGGTTAGTTCTTGGACAACTTAATAGTTATTATCCTTCATATATCATATTGTCCAATTATTACGTAAATCAACGATCATAAGTCTTATAACATTTACCGCCATCTAATGGCTTTTGTACTATATTACTCTAAACTATTTCTGGGATGTTCCTAGCGGTGGATTTTTTTTTTCTAATGCTTCTGCATGACATAGCCAGAGGCAAATTATCTTCTCAAGCATCCAGACTAATAAAGATTGGCATATCTATAATGCTCCACAATTTCCAGTTCTCTTTAAAAAATCATTTGCGTCAGACTGAATTGAGGTTTGTCTTCATGTCCCACCTTATAGTTGAATAAACTTTTGTTTTTTAGTAGTGTTTGTGGCGAAGTCTTTTACGTGTTGTGGATGTTAAACGTAGGTTCATTTTGATAGCTCAACTTCTTCACGCTTCAAGATGGCAACGCAGTAGGGCTGGCAATTTTATTCGAAAATCGAAAATTGCTCGAAACTCGCTCGATAAAAAACTTGACTCGAAATCGATTCGAGTCATTTCGAGTTTCGAGCTATTCAGTGTACTCGAAATTATTTCGAGTCGATTTCGAGTTTGGCTTGACTCGCTCGAAAAAAATCGAGCTTACTCGAAATAAAATTATTTATTAAATTTTTGTTATTATATTATGAAAGAGTGATACATTGAAAATTGAAAATGGAAATATTTTTTTTGAGTTAAACTGTAACAATTTTAAATGTGTTTTTTTTATTATGTAATTTAAATTTATCCGAAAACTAAAATCGATTTGAAATCGACTCGAACTCGAGTTAAATCGAGTCGAGCTGACTCGACTCGAAATGATTCGAGTTGGAGTCGATTTCGAGTCTCGTTGAAATCAAATTTTTCAAGTTCGAGTATACTGAAACTCGCTCGAACTCGACTCGATGCCACCCCTACAACACAGGTAGTGAACACTTTATGCCATTATTCACTTATTTAGAACATTGACCTTCAGAGGTGTTTGATGAATGCCCTCCTAAGAAATGTCGAGAGCTCTATTTCTTATTATTTAAGCTTGCATATTTGTATATTTTTCACTTTGAAGCTAAAGATGTATATATCTCATTTTCTCATTGATCAAGACTTCTTGAGAATGATCTCATCCATTAATACAACTACCCTTAATTAATGTCATAATTAGGAAAGTGTTTTTTGTACTTTAGAATCTACACTCTGACTTGATGCTTAAAGTTATCTACTTTAAATAATAAACAATCAACTATCAGTATATCTTGCATATCCTTCACCTACAAATTATTTTTTTGACCACCTTGCATAATTCGTTGTATTTGCAAACAAAGAAGTTGAAATTAATAGAATTTTATATTGAGAAAAGATCAAGGATTACGGCCCTCTATATTTATAGATAGAAGGGGAAGAAAGTCAAACTTGTGATCAATGAAAGTTTTAACATAAGAAGCGTTCATTTGAACTGATGACTCAAAACTGTCTAGCCAAACTAACAAGTCAAGCAATAGAGCCGAATAAAGCCTCAATAGTCTTCTCTGACACAAGATCTCCTGGAATCTCACATCAAGAAAGGTGACACAAGTACCAACCAGAACCTCACATCGTTTCTCAAATCTCTAGAAATTGACGTCATGATAATAAGATTTCCCAATGGGCAATGATGTGCAAAAGGAAGATCATTGTGTCCCCTCACCATTCATCTATAAATAAAGTAAAGGAATAATAGCAAAGAGTTCAATTCCATCTGCTTTGGTGAGATTAGTCGGCACTCCCCAATTCAACTCGGCTCAAGATTGCAGAAATATATTTAGTCTGAACTGTCTTCGTTCCCCAAAAGCTTGAACTCTTCTTTTCCTTTGTTGTAACAACCCTATCTTTAGTATTCTAATCAACATGTAGTGGATTTCAAAACTATCAGGATGACATCGTAGTTTTTCCTGATTCTGGGTTTCTACATAAAAGCTTGTTTTAGTTTTATGTTCTTACTGTTGTCTCAATTTTCTTAAATGTTATTTTTATTTGACAAAAAATTATAATCAATAGTTTGGTAATGCCACAAAGATCTAAACCATTCAGTTCCCAGATATCAGGGTGCTTATTAGATTGACAGGTGACTAGTTCAAACTACTTTCGATTCTTTGATTCGAATTGGTCCAAGCTAGTTTTAGTTCCCTGATTCAGACTAGACTTGTTCCATATCAAGTAACCGGAACTGGCCAATATGTGTATTTTAAATTTTTTTGTGGGGCTTCCATGAGGGAAACAAAATGGTGCTCATGCGTATGCAGATATTGCTAGCATCTAGCTTCCAGTAATGGTGTCAGAATTCCCAGGAGACAGCTAGAATAGAGTGTTAGAAGATAGTAATGTAATTTATATTGTGAAAAATAAGAGGCCATTAACTTTAGGCCAGTTTGAAGTGTCTTCAATCTTCTTAAAACCTCTTTTCTTAATCATACTGGATCATCATTCACTGCCTTATACCTAACATCTGATCATCATACCCTCTTTCTTGGCCTGCTGGGAAGCACTGCTTTATCAGGTTGAATGCTCTTGGTGAGCTTCATGAATGCTCCTGCTAGGTAGCTTTAGCAAGGTAACAGAACCTTTTGCTAGTGTTAACTAAAATTTAGCATTGGTAAGAAATTTATAGTTAAGAAAATTTTTTTTAAAAAAACAAAAAAAGAACTCACACAAGCACACCACAGATGCTTTATGCCCTCAGTTCTTCAAAATAACTTTCTTCCTATGATTGCTGGCACTTAGTCAATGCATATTCCTCACAGGTCAAGTAAAATTATCATTATAAGTTAAAGTAGGTTCAATACCAAAATAGTAAATATCTGTTGCCATTTGGTCATGATGATTACAAATATAATAAAAATAGTGGGCAATGAACTTTTGCCACCGAAAGGCTTTTTCTTGATTTCAAAGTTGTACTGATAGGAATTCAGAGCGCAGCATGATCAAGAAGCTGAATGCTAGATCTGTAATCCTGCTTTGAAGATGTTGCATGATATTTATTTTCATCTGTCATAATCTGACCATAAGGAAGCTTTTACATTAGCTTGAAATGTGATGCTAGATATCATTCTAATGATGGAACTGTTCAAAGTACAAACCCTAGAAAGCATACGTGAATTAATTAACAAAATCTTACATCCACTTTTGTTGGGGTTAGTTTCATCGTTTTCTCTTTTCCGTGCAGGTCTATATAAAGCAACACTTCCTAGTGGTCAAAGGTCGGGCTGTAATGTCCATATTTCATTCTCTTTTCTTTAAACTTCTATAGTCATTTTTAATCACTAAAAAATAATAGCTATGACCGAACTACCTTATATGTCTCTCATTTCAATCTTTTCAAGTTTCATGCCCACCATCCTCGTCCTGTTACTGTCCTTTCAAAAGTTATCTGGTTTAGTATAACCACTTATATATCTACCTCAGTATCCACTACACCAGAATTATAGAGATTGTTATCATTAAATATGGAACAATGACTTCTATATGGTTTAACTTGTCGAACAGTTATCTTGACTCTTCTAGACATCTTCATGTGGAATAGAAATCCTAGGGAACGTAAAAGTAATATATATATTTCAAAACATAATTAATATATATATATATATATAATAGTTATTACTTCATTGTTTTTTTTTTTTTTTTGATAGCATATTACTTCATTGTTTTCTGCATATGAATCATGCATGCAAATGACATTTGCTTTTCATATGGAACCATTATATAGTACTTATTTGCTTGCTTGTGGCTGGTTGCTTGTTGAGGGGAAAAAAAGGGGGAGCTCAGAGAGAATATTTGCAGACACTTATGAGTAATGATGTTAGCCTATCCCTAAAAGCTATTCATGTCCTTAGGAATCAAAGCCTGGAGGCTTCTTAAGAGGGGAATCAAATATCTTAGCCAGATACATAGGAATCCTCATATGAATATGTAAAAAGAGATTCAGGTTATGAATGACAAACAAAAACAAATAGGTCATGTCCCATCACTGGTTTTTGTGATAATTATGTTTTTTAACTCAAAATTAGCTCAGTAATCAATCAAATTTTACTCGAGTCGAAATCAACTCGATATATATGTATTCGCATGTGTCTCCAAACTGATGAATATTGAGGAGATTAAGATATAGTCTGCATAAGATGCATGTCATATTAGTTAATAATACTGTCTGTCACACGTATAACTCGCAAATGGCTAAATTTTAGTCGATTCAAATTAAGCTCGATTTCGAGTTGAGACTCTTTCCCCTAAGTTTTAATCTGTCCCTATTCTCTCTTCTGATAAGCTTCTTATTGCAGAGTACAGGCCCAGAATCCTTTTTCTTCTATCATACAGAAAAAAAAAAGGTGGCTTCCTGAATGAAAATACATGTGAGCTGCTTGGGTGAGTTTGTCTTTGCTCATGCATTGATTGATTGGTTTGGTTTTAATAAATGAAACAAATTATTATTATTTTAATGGGAAGAAGTACATTGGCTTTTATGAATCCTCTTTTCTGTATTGTATTCATTCTACCTTTTCCATATTGCCTTGGTTTTTGTTCTCCACTTTTGGACTCCCATCTTTTCCAAATTGGCCATGAGCATGAGATGCAGCACATTTTCCAATTTGAAGCATGAACTTTTTTTTTGAGAGATTTGTATTCATGCCATAACAAATATGCCTCATGCACATGTTACCATGCAGATGTTAAGAGTTTTTTTTTTTTTTTGGTTATAATCAAACAAATTAAAGAAAGTCGGCTTAGATGGTTTGGACATCTAAATCGTAAGTCGATTGAAGCTCCAGTTAGAAAAATTGAGTTATTGGATTTTGTCCATGTACAAAGAGGAAGAGGGAGACCAAAGAAGACATGGCAAAAAACTACAAGGAGTGATCTTAGCTACTTAGACTTAGATAAGAATTTGGTAACTGATGGGGCGCAATGAAAACAAAGGATTCATGTAGTCGACCCTACCTAGTGGGATTAAGGCTTGGTTGTTGTTGTTATTGTTGTTATTGGTTATAATCAAACATAAAAATTTTAAGATAACTGTATAATTGCTAAGTGGTGTGTGAAACTTTAAGATGAACTGTATATTGCTAAGATAAGTGTAGAGTTTTCAGATTGATGGCTCGTTATGTTGCTTGTGGAATGCCTCTCCTTGATTATGAAGTAGAAACCAAGAAGGCTTTCGACGAAAATTGGGTTGTTGAAGAAAGTTCTTAGATGTAAGGAAGTTCATGGCCAAAAATTGTAGGGACAAGACGAGCTTTTGAGAAGAGATTTATGAATTATAGAAGCAACTCTTAAAGAATTTTTAGACGGTTATAGAGGAGTGAAAAAATCAGTCTTCCGTTAGACAATCATGTCGGAGTGGCCATGTTAGGAAAGCGGTATAGAAGGTTATTCTCGTCAACCTGGTTAGATAATGTTTGCCTCATTTCCTTGCTATAAAAGGGTTAGGAATCGTCGCATGTGAGATTCTAGATATAATGCTGCTATTATGAAGTTCATTAATAGCGAGAGCATTGTAGAGAGCAATTGTTGACAGCTGTGAAGTCAATGAAGAGAAGAGAAAGGAGAAGAATAGAGAAAGTCAGTTATCTTTTTTGTTAGCCATCTTGATCTAATTAAGTTTAGATGATGAACGTGTAACCCTTGGACGAGTCATTAAAAATGAAACTCAAAATCTTTCAATATTCGACTAGTTATCCTGCTAGAAATTACATTAAAGTTCTATAAAATTTTTAATCACTGTATTTCTCTGCAAAAGAAGAGTTATTTTAAATGTACGTCAAAAAGCTGTTGAAAATTAAAATTTTTCGACTACGTGACCTTCAATAGCTACAATGCTAAAACATGGTATTTATATTTAAGTGAAATTATTAAAAAAAATTATATCAAATAAAATTATAATTTTTTATATATATATTTTTTGTCTAGATATTGTAGTGCTTCGTCAAGTAATGACAGAAGATCGATAGTGACAGTCAATATTTAAAGTTAAAAGCTGAAGCTCCTCGTCGCAGCGGCTGCCAAATGCCGACTACTCATCTCTCTCTGAGTCAATGAATGAACTCGTGAGCCCCTGAAGGCTGACACCATTCTACACACACTTTCATGCATGCAATTTCATTTTTATTTCATTTCAATTAGATCATAAAAGTTCGGGCTGCTTCCTTTTTTTTTTTTTTTTTAATTCTCTATCTGTTCAATTAATTTTGATCAAGTTTGAGTTAATTTTAAATTCAACTATTGTACTAGATGCATAATTAATCAATAAAAATTAAAAAATTTATTTAATGTAATTTTGAGTCGATTTGAACATGAGTTAAAAATTGACTCGAAATTCGACTCGAGTCAAAGACGTAACTCGTAAGTCATTCAAATCAATTTCGATTCAAGAGAAAAATTGAGTCGATTTTGACCGAATTTCAAGTTTCAATTAAAATTACCACTCATTCAACTAGGGCTTATATTCTTTATTACTTAAATGTGTACCTACGTGCCTTTTATATTTTCTCATTTCATTCATTTTTTTGACATATATACAATCTATTAATTGTATTATGTAAAATTATAACATTATAAATGATTTTATTCAAGTTCATTGAGAGCAATCTTTGACTAACTAAATTGACCTGATTTTGAGTTAATCAAATTGAAACAATTTGTGAGGCATGATCGGGTTTTGATCGAATTTACCAGCCTTAGATTCAACACACTAATACACTGCTGCCTACATTCTCGTTTGGTTTGAATTTTTTTTTTATAAGAGAAAAATATTTTATTTTTTAAGTTTAATAGAAGAAAAATTTATTTTAATATTAGAAAGTGTATAAAATATGAAATACTTTAAATTTTAATATTCATATTTATATTGAATATGAAATAGTTAATTTCTCTTCTCATGCTCAAAAACTCAAGGGAAGGAGACGTCCTGGTGTTTCTTTGTCTTTGATTGCAATTTCTATTATCAAAACATTCAAAAAAAAAGTTTTTTTGTTACCAAAAAGGAAAAAAAAAATTTGATTGCAATTTCAGATTAATGGATAATTGGTGGACTGTCTGATTTGCATGTGAGCTTTAAGATTTACGCCACAGGATGATGAGTTCTCCACCCATATTGGGCTTCCGCTCGGCCCATTTATGCCGTTGTAATGGCCCAATTTGCTTTGGCATAGAATTAAAGGCCTCATTTTCAATTAATAAACAGCTAATTTGAATTATTTGTCATTTGAGCATCTGATAAATGTCAAAATTACTCATGAATTTCAGCATACATTTTGAGCCAAATTTTCAAATTTGAGTTTATATATATATATATATATATCTATATCTCATAACTGTGTTTAAAATGGAGATATTTCAGTATAAATTGGATATGTAAAAGTACAAAGCAGGAATACTATTAACTCACTTGCATGCTTCACATTTCAGACCGTGATGCAAGAATATGAACCGAGCATATAAAATGAGAGTGAAATAGCATGAGAGAAAGACATTTTGCCGACCACCGTGTGGAATATAAAATCGACATTTTAGAGACAATCTTCACATGTTTCAATTGCGCAAAATAACATTTACAAATCATCGTATACGAACACGAAACAAATATATTATGAACCATTATGTAAGAATATGAAATCTCACCGAAGTAGTGTTTCCTAGTATCTATATAGGCTAGTAAGAATCTTATTTATCATATAATTTATTCAGAAAATATTTTGCACTTAATTAAAAATAATTTGCTAATTAATTTTGCTGAATATAAATATAAAATTTCATTTGTATTTTTTTTGTCCCGCATCATTTTTTTTTAGATTCTTCTAATATATCCTTTGCAATCTTATAAAATCTCAATCACATAAGATCAATTTCCCCTTCAAGTTCCCGCTGCTCATATTTTAGATCATTCTTTTTAAAGATATTTTTATTTTCTCTTTAAATTTTGCCATCGAGTCTTCTTAAAGATTTTTTTTTCATTATTTAGATTCTACCATTGAGTCTGTTGGCATTGTTTCAGTTTACTATTTTTTTAGCTCTTTTTTTAAATCTAAGACCATTAATCAGTATTAGATAGTTAAGCATTGGCTTGAAATGACTTTACAATTTTTACAGTCTAAGCGATCTCGTTTCTTCATAAGAAAACAATCGATTTATATTTTTGAAGACTCGTGCTTATAAGTGATAACATGTTCATCTATTTTTTTAACAAAAATATTAGCAATCAAAATATCATAAGCTGAGAAAAACTCAAGAATAGTCCTCATTAGTCTCCCTAAATTCATACCTATTGTGAATGCTATTAAATTCTTCAACAATGCTTCTAATATATCTGCTTAGATCTTCAATAAATATGCTCTCCTTCGAAGGTATTCCTTGAACCAATCTTTTTAAATTATTGTAAGACTTTTTTTTTATACTCACAGTCAAACTTACTTCTTATTATTATTATTATTATTATTATTATTATTATTATTATTATTATTATTATTATTATTATTTTGGGAAAAGCATGTTACATGTAATGCAGGGTTGTAAGCTGCACATTCGTTAAATAATTAATAAATAAGTTTTAAAAAAAATCTAATTAAAAATTTTAAAACTTGTAGATAATTAAATAATTAGACGTTTGTTGCAATAATTTTAATATTTATAAGTATGCACGTGAATAAAACGAAAATGTTAAAAATTATATACAATATTAAATAAAATTAATTATTATATTCAAATTTAATTTGAGTTGAATTTGAAATAAAATTAATGTTTTAGATTGAAATTAATTTATGTAAAATATGGTTTAAATTTCTTATCATGCATCGATATTTCAAATGTAACACATAGTGAAGATACGTTCAATTGGCATACAATTAAAGAATTTTAGAGTGATATATGAACAAATTTATCCCTTCAATGTATGTATTTTAAATGTTATATGAACAAATTCATTGTATATCATATATATATATATATATGTTATACTTATTTCAATAATACATAAAACAAACAAAATTATAAACTTATATTTGCAAAATCAATAATATATATATATATATAAAGTTAAAAATAATTATTCAAAATACTTTTAAAATTGGCTCTATGAGGTATCATTTGCTTTGACATATATAGCATATATATATCCCTCACACGCTTCGACATCATAAATTTCTCTTAATTTTTATTGATCTTGTCCTATTCACTAGGCTCTGTTAAAAGTCGGTGATATTTTTTCTTAGAATATTACTCGAAGATCACTTTTCATTTATCAATTTGATCTACTTAAGAGTATGTATTCATGAAAAATAATNCTCTCTCTCTCTCTCTCTCTCTCTCTCTCTCTCTCTCTCTCTCTCTCCCTCTCTCTCTCTCTCCAACTACTTCATTCCTCCACAAGCCTCCAAAGCATGGGAATTAAGGGAAACTGAGAGATCCAAAAGGCCTCCTCTCCTTCTTGTCTTCCCATTTGCCTCCCACAAAGAGAAGAGCAAATTATAATATCCCCTTAATTGTCTCCCTCTCCTCCTCCATCCCTTTCCCACCGCTTAACCACCCCCTTTCTTCTTCCTCTTCTTCTTCTTCTTTTTCTTCTTCTTCTTCTTCTTCTTCTTCTTCTTCTTCTTCTTCTTCTTCTTCTTCTTCTTTTTCTTTTTCTTCTTATTCTTCTTCTTCTCAATCTTTCATCATCTTTTTCTTCTTCTTCCTCTTCATAGGCTTGAAATGATCCCACAATGGGCATGGGTTATGATCACCACAGCATGACACCATGGCGCCTGCGAGCAACTTCCAGCTCTACCGGCACTGCAACAGCTATGGCGGCTGCTTTGCCGACTCCCGCTTCGTTTCCCACCATCAAAAACCGACCTTGATACCTCCTCTCATGGCGGATGAGCCCCCCAGCTCCTCCAAAGAAGGAGGAAGAAGAGAGCAAGAGCGAGAGGCGCAAGAGAAAGAAGAAGAAGAAGAAGAACCGGCCGGCCAAGGCTGGCTCCAGCTCGGCATTGGCGGCACCGCACCCGCCGCCACCTCCACCCCCTCACCATCTGCCACCACCGGCCCGACAGTATTCTCACCGGAGCTCCGGCTGTTTCCCGAACGACCGCCTCCTTTTCCTTCAGCTCCGGCAACCGCCAGTACTTCTACCTTGCGGCCAGCACCACCAACCACGACTTATGTCTCAGGCATGGAGAGGCCGCCGGAGAGCTCCGGTGCCGCCCCGCCGGGGGCTCCCGGAGATTTCAGGGTGGTCATCCCGCCGCCACGTCGGCCTACCGGCATTTGGATCTCCCTCCGTGCCTCTGAAAACCAGTAAGTTTTGTAGGCTTAATTTGAGCTACACCGCAATGAATCATGCAAAGACCTACAATGTATATAAAGTTATATAATTAATTATTTTATTGATTAAAGAATATTTAGTGATAATTTATTTAAAACATATATATATATATGGTTATAATTAATTAATCATCTTTTTTATATGAATATTCTTTCTATAATTGCTTAATTTCTAAATGCAATATTTTTCGACTCAAATCTCTGAATAATGCAGAGTAAAGGAGCCATTTTTGCCTCAGCTGCCCAAGAGCTACTTGAGGATAAAGTATGCATGCCTCTCTCTCTCTCTATTTCTTTCTCTTCATAAATAAATAAATAAATAAATAAATAAAAATATATATAGATATATAATTTATTTAAAAAAAACATGATATATAGCTAGCTTACAGAAATGGTGAATCTGATTTGGTAGGGAAGGTAGGATGACAATTCGATTGTTGATGAGATACTTGGTGAATAAGCTTGGCTTGCAGGATGAATCAGAGGTAATTTAAGTGTTGCAAATTATTTCTCTTTTTCTTTTCTATTTTTATATATCATTATATATATATATATATATGAATTGATGGAAATATAAGTACATGAATATATATATATATATATATATATACCTAAATACATAGATTTGGGGTTTATAAACCTAAGTTAAGGAATTTAATTAGAAGTTAGACAAAGAACATATATATATATATATAATGAATGATTGAAAATTATAGAGAATAAATAATCATTTATTACCAAATGAAAAGTTCTATAATTATTTAACAAATTTCTATTTTTCGAATTTATAGTATGTTAGTGCCTCAGATCTTGCAAACTTGTATACTAATTCGATGACGAAGTCGGTCGGGCTACAATTCAAAATTATTAAGGCATGCATACATTTTGAATGAATGTATATATATAATTATATGTATATTCATTATCTTAGTATATATATATTTATGTGAAAGACGTGCAGTGAAATGCATATATATAGATATATAGATGCTGTGAAATAGGGAGGAAATTAAGAATGGGATTAGGTGGGATTTTAATTAATTAACTTGGTCAGCAACATTTTGAATTAGGTAAGTTGTACTTTTCTGATAGGGAACATTATAATCATATACATATATATATATATATATATATATTATCAATTTATCTAATTAAGATTGACTTGTGAAACTTAATTAGAACTGAGTAATTAGACATATATATATATATAGCAGTTTTTCATAATAAAATTAAAAAATATTAGCTCTCATGAGGCAAAGGAGATTGTTTAATATTTATTGACATTAATTTTGGGATAACATTTTTATATAAATTTAGAGTTGATGGACCAAATTTAGTTTCGTGCTACTAAGATTTAGAAATGGCTGGCACTATTAATTTTTAAGTCTGAAGAACAGAAAATTAAGTTGTTTTATATCTATTAATTATATACGCAGATCACTAAACTGATATCAAGAAATTAAGGAAAGATATATCTTATTTCGAATGATATGTTATGTTATGTTATGTTATAAAAAAAAATAATTATTTGATTTAATGATATGTATATATGAATAATTTTGTAAAAAATTATAAAATCGTTACTTAAAATATTAGTAACTTAACATAACAATATATATATATATATATATATATATATATAGTTAGAACTTAGAACTCTGTTTAAATCATGTCGGATTTGGCTAATTTGGCTAATGCCGGCTCAAAATGATCAAAAATATCTAAATATACTTATTGAAAACAAAGTATTTGTTCAATTTTAATCAAAAGTTGATCAAAATTTTAAATATTACCTTTGTTTTATATTTATATGTGTGCATGTATGCATGGATGTACGTACATACTCTAATACTAAACAAAAGATTTTTTTTAACGGTTAAACATATATCATTTTTATTTTAATATCTCACATGAAAATTATGATAATGTGACAAAATCCTTCTCCATTAGACTAGAAGAGCACCACTCCATGTTTGATAAGAGTTTTTTTTTTATAAGAGTTTTTGACATATTAATTTAATAGTTTCATGAAATTTTTTGATCTGTTAAGTAATACGTTAATTATATATATGTATATATATACATATCAAGCCTAATTAATTAATATTAATTCAAAAAATCATTTTTCATTAGTTGTCCTTAAATTTGCCAGTTTTCACTTGTAATATAATTAATTAATATGAACTCATTTAAGTTTCTTTATAGCAATTTCAGATCTTTTTGATAGCAATGAATTGATTACGTTAACCATGCCAAATATGTAATTCACATAAGTTTAAGAGCTATGTGTGTGCCTTTTTTACCGTAATCTTGCACTCAAATCATCAAGTCCACATGCACACGCACACGCACATGAACACGCATATGTGGACGTGCACGAGCGCGCGTGCACACTCACACACACACATATATATATATATGATAACTATGCACAATTTAAATGGTGATCCACATGAGAGATTGGCTAATAAGGAATGCTAAAGTATTTCAATATGATGATAATAATCATTTAATTTGCACAACAAATAATTTTTGCACTTACTGAGCATATTATCTTCATCGTTAATAATATATATGCGCGTAATAAAATAAAATATTATTTATATAAATCCAACGTAAATGTTTGATGAGCCTGATAAATAAAATTTCATGCATTAATTAATGAATATTTAAACATCATAATACAAACACTGATCAATCATGAAGGTGTTAAACTGCTTATTGCGTGGATGGCCTTGATTGTGATTTGACGTGAACTGCAAGCATATCAGGCCATACACGTGTTGGAACTCAATCATTTTTTTTTTATCAAAAAAAAAAAAAGTCTATATATATAGAGTTATATATGCAGCTAAATACATTATCAAGTCAATTGATCAATAGAGAGTTAGAAATTTATCACTAAATAATTATGTGAATTCTCATAATCCACTGAATAATCTATTAGATTAAGCCCATGCATAACTTACAATTGGTCAATTTATTAGATAGATTATTAGGGTGTATAACAAAGTATACGTCCGAATATAATTAACAAAGTAAAATACTGTTTGATCGAAGATGGGTATCAAATCTCGAAAGTGAAGATCTATTCTATAGAGAGAAGTTATCGTGAAAAGAAATAACAAACAAATAGCAAGTAAGAGCCAGGTCATTTGGTAGGATTCTTAATGTCTATGAGTTGATCCAAAGCCAAAAGTCGAGAGACTCGCAACAAAGGCTGTCAATTATTATTATAATGGTATTACAAATGGGATAATTAAGAGGGGCTTCTCTCCTCAGTACTGGGATCGATTACAAAACTTATTTGCCAAAATATAGCATATGAAGACTTGGATTAGAAAGTCCTCTTTCTCATCCTTTAAGTGGGAAATCCAGAAGGATTTTGTGGGAGACTTAAGGCTAAAAATCTTATGGGAAAGAAGAGAAAAAAAAAAGTCAATTGTAAGACCAAAAGAAGCCCTATTTTTAATATGTTGGATGTGGAGTGACTAACACTCCCAATAGAAGACATCCTCAACTAAAAAAAGACCTAAATACTTCTCTACCACTAGCTAGCTAGTTCCATGTGCTTACTAGAGAAGTGACTTCAGATATTAACTAAGATTGCTAAGCATAATCTGTACATCTGTGGTGTTGACCTTACTAGAGAGAAGTAATGGATCCTGAGATTGTGCAGATGAGACCTCAAAGGAATTCGAGGTTGATCTTTGTGCCTGTGGAGGGGCCATGAGGCACCAAGTCAGCCTCTTGCCTTTCACCCAAAGTTGCAGGAAAGAATTAAAAGGATTTAGGGACAACAATTCGGCTCAACCTAACTCGGGGAATAATCTAATCTAGCACGACTTCCTCCACATGGACAGTCAAGATGAAAGGATGTCATGCTTCCCAATTACCCTGTTTGGCGCGAGGATCAAATCAGGACCAAAATGATATTAATTTAAAAAACAATAATAATAATAATAATAATAAATAAATTTTTTAATCATTCTACATAAATTCTAATATTAAAAAATATTATTTTACTTCACATACTCAATAATTTTTAATAAAAATATATACTTTATTTCACATTCTAGACCAAAATATTCGAATCGAGTATTTTGGTCTAGAATATAAAATAAAGTTAATTTTTTTATTAAAAATTATTGAGTATGTGAAGTAAAATAATATTTTTTTTTATATTAGAATTTATGTAGAATGATTATGAAAACAAATGATTCATGTAGCTGACCCCACCTAGTGGGTTTAAGGCTTGGTTGTTGTTGTAGAATTTATGTAAAATGATTAAAAAAAATTATTTATTATTATTATTATTGTTTTTTAAATTAGTATCATTTTAGTCCTGATTTAGTCCTGGCGCCAAACAGGTTGTTTGAATCAGTCCTTTGCAAAACTTGAACTTAAACTTACTAAGGTCGATTCAACAACTTTGGTAATCAGTACCAAACAAAAAAATAAGTAATTTGTGTTCGATTCAAATCCAGTTCGGGTCCAATTCATGTTCAATCCTTGCTATAATTTAGTAACAAATTAATGAGATACTTCTGTATTTCATATATATTATACAAATATAAGGGTTTTTTTTTTTAAGATTGATCATATATAGCCTATAATTTTATATATATACAAAACACTAAGTACAAAAAATACAATCTTCTTAGATGATTGACACAAAAGTAGAAGAGACATATCCCTATCTCATGATACAATAAAAGTAAGAGAAGCAAAAGTAATAAAGTTAGTAACCCTATTGGCCTGTCTATATACATGTGATATTTTATAACGTGGAAATGAGAGTAAAGTATTAAAAAGATGCGGAGAGCAAATTCAAATTGTGAGCCGAATCCTTGTTGTATTGCTTTTTGGAGTTTGCTAATAGTAAGTAGATCTAGAATCTTCTTCAATCCATATTCCATCAACTTGATCGATCTATAATCTAGCCAGCTCAATAGCTAAGAGAGATCCATGAAGAAAATAAAGAGTAGAGTAAATAAAGAGTGACTAATAGTCTGAAGGAAATAATCATTAGGCTCTGTTTGGCAATGGGCTAAAAATTATAGCTAAAATTAGTCATAGCCAAAATCTTAAATTTATTTTAAAAAAAATTTAAAATTATTTTATATCTCATCCCACACAAATTCCAATATTAAACAATCACTTTATTTCACATCTAACATAATTCTTAATAAATCAATCAACTTTATTTCACATCTTACGTAATTTTTAATATAATCAACTCATTTTATTGCATATCATATATATTTTTTAACAATGACTAAAAATTCTAACTTTTTTTTTTCTTATTATCAAATAACAGCATCAAAATTAACTTTTAAGCAGTTAGGAGGAGGGGGATCCCAATGTACATAAGGATTTGGAGCCTTTTAAATCATGCCATCATCATAAAATATATCTAACAAGTTCTGAATAAAATAACTGATCATCAAATAAAAGTTTTAAATGAAATATTTATCTTACACATTTATTTTAATATATTTTAATTTAATAATAGCAAAAATATCATAAAATTAATAAATTATAAAAATTCTTTTACTCAATGAAATTAATGTAATCTAACTAAAGTATTAAAATAAAATATTAATCATACAAATAAAATAACAATATTAATAAAAGAAAATAAAATTTTTTAATCTAGTATTAATGGATATGCATAAAATAAAATTTTAAATTTCCCCATAATACTTTAGATTTGTGGTATTAAAAGAAAAAAATTTAAATCACTTCAACTAGGTAAATATAAAAATAATAGGGTAAATTACACAGGGGCTTCTAAAGTTAGAATGGTGCTACAAATAGGTCTCATGTTTTGAAAAACCTAGATTTGGATTCCTGAGTTTGTGTTTGCGCTGCCATTTGGTCCCACGTCTGAAATTTGCTGGCTTTTTACTATTTTACCTTCAGATTTTTTACTCGTTCTCCATATTATTCTAAAGCATTTCGAGAGAATTATACGGGCATTTTGGTTCATATAAATATGACTAACAGTCAAATTTAACTGTTACTGTCTAACTGGACCATCCAAAAAAATGATATTTAAACTAAGAGATCAAATGACAGCGCAAACGCAAACTCGGGGACCTAAATCTAGGCTTTTTCAAAATATGGGACATATTTGTAGCATCATTCTAACCTCAGGGGTTCCTGTGCAATTTACCTAATATAAAGAACTCAATTTATTCACTACAGGATTGATAAACTTAATCGTTACTAATTATTAAATCAATTATTCGATTTAGTTTTGATTCTTGAATGCTAAAATTGAGAACCAGCAATAAGTTCTAATAACTACATTTTGGGTTAATGGGTAAATTGCATCGAGGGCCCCAAAAAAGTATTACAAATTAGCCTTAATTATTTAAAATCTCAGTTTAGGCCTCTGAGTTTGTAAAAATACTACAATTTTGATCATTTTAAAATCTCATAAATTTTATTAGTATTTTTTGATTGAAAATGTGTTATTTTTTTATTTATTCGAACTATTTATATATTTAAAAGAACTATTATATTTCTTTATTCTCACCTTGTTTAAAAATTTAAAAAAATTTAAATTTTAAAATTTTTAATTTCTTACTTTTCCTGCATTAAAAATTTAAAACTAAATACTATTAATATTTCTAAAAATTTATAAAGTCAACAAAGAAAAATAATCTTATTGTATACTAGCAAAACATTAATAAATATAGCCCAAATTAAAATTTTATAAAAAATAAAAACTAATTTATAATAAATAACAAACCCCAAATTAATTAATGATTATATATGAACCTAAAGATAAGTTTTGGTTCCATATTTTATAGTATCTAAATATTTGAGATAAAAAAATATTTATTTTCTAATTTTAATAAAAAATATTATTTTAATATTAAAAAATATATATATAGAATGTGAAATAAATTTAATTTTAATATTAAAATCTATATTGAATGTGAGATAAAATTAAATTTTAAAATTAAAATTTATGTTGAATTAAAAAAAAAACATAAATAAAACAAATGTTAATGTCATTTAAATTTTTATATTATTATTTGTTTAATTCAATATTATTACTTAAAAAGAGGACAATAGAAAATCAACCCAACTTAATTCCCAAATATCATTTTAATGTGGCAATTATGTAATCTTTATAAAATTATTTAAATATATCACTAAATTAAACCAAATGACCCCATTTTTTTTTTTTTTTTGGTTAATTTGACTATAAACCTAGCACTCATAGTTAAATATGTTTCACTTGAAAATTCACTAACTCATCATTGTGATTCAAATGTTCTTTCTCTTATATTCAATTTGGCATCATCGAGTGATACTCCAAGAAAAGAAAATCACCGTAGCAAAATACAGCTCCTTACGAGCTTTAAGCTGAATGATTAGTCATGATAGGTTTACAGAAAATAAATCATACAACATAAAAAAAAAAAAGAGTTTCTAAGCAATACAGATAAATAGTATGATCCTAATATGTAGAGACATCTTTTAAAATAAGATAATAAACAAATGATAAAAAATCTCATAATGAACTAGATTAGTACTAGGATGAGTGATCTCTAGTGAAATACGCAAGTTACACAAATCCCTAAATCAAACCAGACAAAACTCTATATTTAGATCACGAGACGTTACAATTACGTATTTTCATTTAAAAAGAAAAAAGTTTAGTAAAACAACATCTACAGCTACTATATATCACAAATTAAACACTGCTGCACATAAAATTATCTCATATATATAGATCCTTAATATAAGAAATAGCTAGTTGGACCAATCAATCATTTATGATTTATTGCACATTTAAGACTAATAGTGATTGGGCTAATGATGAAATATTCATCAACATCAATGAATGCGAATAATTCCAATTTTTCATTAAAAGACCTTGCACGAAGATATATAGCATATAATTATATCTATGCATGTTATGTTTTGGGGAGGAATATTTATTGAACTTAATAGGGGGAACATTGACTTGTTTTAGCTTCCAAAGTAGATATTATGGAGGTGACTACAAAAAAAATAGAACGTGCATGAGGTCTCTCCCCACTATAGGCACGTGGGAGAGGGATCCTGCTAGCTACGCCTGTAAATAGGTCAAATTTTGATCGAATTTAATCTAAAATTTGACTCAAAAATATAATTAATTAGATATATTTTACTTATCATTTACTCGATCTAAAATCTGACCCGATCAGTTTCTTTTCAGGTCAAAACACGGATCGACTATGATCCAACTAGTTTTTATATGTGTTTCCTTGAATGCCTTTTCTATTATGCCACAAAAATCTTTTATTTTTCTAACAGTTGCGAATCACCGCACCCTTCGTTTAAGCTAAAAGTTAGATACATTTTGAAAAATAAATAAATTTTAATATTATATATATATGAATTAAATTCTGTTTGTACTTATGCAAAGCACTAGTCCGACTCGACCCAAATCTGACTTGAGTCAGATCCAGGTCAAGTCTGATCTGACTCGAGGTGTGATCCTATCTCGATTTAAATCAATCCAAATCCGAGTCAGGGTTGATTCAATCCAAGCAAATATGGATCAACTTGAACTCAAACTCAATCAGACCGATTCAATTAAACTTGAGCAGTTTTCAAGTGAATTTGGCTCGACATGGATCCAACTTCGAAATCTATTGAAGTTGGTTCAAATATAAAAAAGAACACAAGATTAATTTTGAGATCACTAAGGTGATTATTCTCTGAGTCACAAATATAAGTTCATGCAAAAAAAATATTCTAATAGATTTCAATTGAAGTAAATTAGGGAGCACCTTTTAATTTAAATTGCCAGCACTACAAGAGATGAATCTCAAGAAAATTCCTAGGCCTATCTCATGGCAATTAAATTAGGGTTTGCTCATCAGAAGTCAAATTACTGGCAAGAATATTATTTTAGTGAAGTTTTAGTTGCTTACATCCTTTCATAGTTGTTCTTCCTTGCAAGATAAGAAGTATATCTACAAAATTTTCAACAATATAATCATATATTATCTTCAAGTTGCATTCAAATTATGTTCTACCTGCAACCACTATGTCTGATGTTCATGCGTTGCACTAATGCATGCACATAAGGCAATGATATATTTTATATGTGTTATATATATATATATATATATATATATGACCCATGATGTCAGTTAGGAGGAAAAATTATTAGATTCGGAGAGCTCGCCACATCACATTTTCATACACCAATTAAATGACGACAGCTGGCAGCGGGCGGCTCACTGCAGCTGGGTTCGGAGATCAATATGCTTGTTATAAGCATAAAGATGCTTATTATAGGCATAAAGGTGTTTGTTATAGGCTGTTATAGACATAAATGTACTTGTTATAGGCATAAATATGCTTATTATAAGCACATAATAAGTACATTTATGCCTATAACAAGCACATTTATGTCTATAACAAGCATCTTTATGCCTATAACAAGCACATTGATCTTCGAACCCAGCTGCAGTGGGTCGTCCGCTGCCAGCTGTCGCCATTTAATTGGTGTATGAAAAGGTGATGTGGCGAGCTCTCCGAACCCAATAATTTTTCCAGTTAGGAGGGCATGCTCCTGAACAAAAAATCACTAGATTTATTCTAGAATCGTAAACAGAAGATTTACATACATGACACTAAAAATCTGTTGTATTTTACGGACAAGACATCCAAATCTTTTGAACAACTCGAGCCAGAAACTGCTGCTGCTGATGTCTGATTTGAGTTTTAACACTGCAATATTCATTTTTCAGCACAAGATACACAAATCTGACACTAACAGTAAGAGCAGAATCCAGTTTGAGCTGCTTAAGAAGTATACAATGTACAAATAATGAAAAAAGCTATGCAGCTTCTGACCAAAAGTAGCTTAAAAGTCACTTTTGAGCTAATTCATTGAATTATTCGGTGAATTAAATCCTTAATCTGCTAGAAAATCTAGTAGACTAAACTCAAAGCTAGTTTTTGGGCTTTGTATTAGTTGGATATCGAGACTGTGTATCAGCGCCAATAAGTAATATGTATAAATATGAAAAACTTCGATATCATGTATGTAAATCTACTTTGATTGAGAACATAATCAACAAAAACTTGAATGGGTGCAATGTGATGATGCACATATGCTTGGGACTGAAGGGGAGGCAGAAGAAGGTGATTCAGTAATGATTAAAGTTGAGAAAGTGGGGGGTGGGGATAGCAGCCTTACCCCAAAATCTCTCCATCAGGCCATGCTCTCACGTCCATTTCTTCATGGTGCTCCACGGAATCCATGGCCAAAGGGATTGTAAGTTATTGCATGGTGTAAAGTAGGACTTCCCCTGATGTTTCTCATCATTTCTTCTGATGACCATCCCATGATGTCATTCTTACCTAAGGAAAAAAAATATACATATATCAGAATTTTCTTTTCTGTTTGAAATAATACATATTATGGTAGTGAGAATAAGGTCTACAATGCTAATCTCATAGTGGAGATGATGCCATACCATTAGTTATGGTTATGATGATTCCCTTGCTTTATGGTGCAAGCTGATATTAATCCTAGTCACTTTTAGTCAATATTCATGTACCTGATTAGCATGCGATTCGAGTTCTGAAGACATCTCAAACCGACTCCGTTATTAGCTTGTGGGAAGAAATTGTGCTTTTAACAGTCAAAAGATTTTATTATTGTTAGAACCTTCTCTAACAGCCCAAGTCGAACAGCAGCTCAAGTCGAGCAGCTCAAGCAGAACAGCAGCCCAAGCCGAACAGCAGCTCAAGTCGTGCAGCTCAGCAGCTCAAGCCGAACAGCAGCTCAAGTCGTGCAGCTCAGCAGCTCAAGCCGAACAGCAGCTCAAGCCGAACAGCAGTTCAAAGAGATATCACCAGATCGTACTCTTCGTACTGCTATGTCAACTCAGCATTTAAGACAGCATCGGGGCCCACTCCCTAATCGTCCTTTACAGAAATAGCTGTTAGATATGACAGACCGTACCTATTATGTCCCCTCCTCTCCAAGCTATAAATAAAGGGGAGGAGGAGAAGCTCTAGGATATTTTCTCTCTGGGGACCCCTCTCTCCAGCTCTCTCTCTGGCTGAGCTGCCCCTCTCTCTCTATCTCTCTCTCTTGTACTCTTTCGGTCTCCACTTAGAGATCAAGCTTTGTAAGAGAAGGGATTCGATTAGTAGATTTAAATCGCCTAGACTACGTCGTGGTTTTCCCCCGGACACTCAGGTTTTCACGTAAAAATTATCGTCTTATTTTATTCTGTTTTGGCATATTTTTTGCATCAACAGTGGTGCCCTCACGCAGGACTGATACCTCACTACATGAGATCCCCGTCTCTAAAATCCCTTCTCAAAGTCCCAGCTTATGGTCAAGCCAGCTTGGTGTAGGTAGTCAAGGGCAAACCTCTTCTCAAAATCCCAGCTTACGACCATGGCAGCTTGACGACTAAAAGTTAAGGGTAACCTCTTCTCTAAAAACCCTTCTCTCAAATCCCTTCTTAAGGTCCTAGCTCATGGTCAAGACAGCTTGGTGACGGGCAGTCAAGGGCAATCCCCTTCTCGAAGTCCCAGCTTATGGTCAAGCCAGCTTGGTGACTGACAGTCAAGTGCAAGCCCCTTCTCGAAGTCCCAGCTTACGATCATAGCAGCTTGGCGACTGAGAGTCAAGGGTGACCTCTCCCTAAAAATCTCTTCTCTAACAGTTCCATGGAGCAGTTCAATCAACGAGTTGATAGCTCTACAACTTCCACGGAGTAGCTCAACCATGATGAGCTCACGACTCTGCAGGGAGTAATCTTTTCCCTAAAATCTCTTGTCTAACAGCTCTTCTTTAACATCTTCTACGAAGCAGTTCAACCTTAACGAGCTAAACGACTCTGCAGGGAATAATCTCTTCTCTAAAACCCCTCGTCGAACAGCTCTCCTCTAACTGCTCTTCTCTAACAGCTTCCACGGAGCAGTTCAACCATGACGAGCTAATGACTCTGCAAGGAATAATCTCTTCTCTAAAATCTCTTGTCGAACAACACTCCTCTAAGGCTCTTCTCTAACATCTTTCACAGAGCAGCCCAACCATGAATGTTATGCTCTGGAGGGGGACATGATAGAACCTTCTCTAACACCCCTTGCCGAACATCTCTCACGATTCTTCTCTAACAGTTTTCACGAAGATGTTCAACCATGACTGCTGACGACTCTGCAAGGAGTAATCTTTTCTCTAAAACCCCTCGTCGAACAGCTCTCCTTTAATAGCTTTTCTCTAACAACTTCTATAGTGCAGTTCAACCACGACGAGCTGACGACTCTATAGAAATTTCCATGGAGGTCACTGAATCAGCATGATCAAAACTAGCACGTACATCAATGTACGTTATGCTCTAGAGGGGGACATGTTAGAACCTTCTCTAACAGCCCAAGTCGAACAGAAGCTCAAGTCGAACAGCTCAAGCCGAATAGCAGCTCAAGTCGAGCAGCTCAAGCCGAACAACAGCTCAAGTCATGCAGCTCAGCAGCTTAAGCCGAACAGCACCTCAAGTCGAGCAGCTCAAGTCGAACAGCAGCTCAAAGAGATATCACCAGATCGTACTCTCCATACTACTATGTCAACTCAGCATTTAAGACACCATCAGGGCCCACTCCCTAATCGTCCTTTACAGGAATAGCTGTCAAATGTGACAGACCGTACTTTTTATGTCCCCTCCTCTCTAAGCTAGAAATAAGGGAGAAGAGGAGAAGCTTTGGGACATTCTATCTCTGGGGACCCCTCTCTCCAGCTCTCTCTCTGGCTGAGCTGCCCCTCTCTCTCTCTCTCTTTCTTGTACTCATTCGGTCTCCACTTAGAGATCAAGCTTTGTAAGAGAAGGGATTCGATTAGTGGATTTAAATAGCCTAGACGGCGTCGTGATTTTTCCCCCGGACACTCGGATTTATACGTAAAAAATTATCGTCTTATTTCATTCTGTTTTGGCATATTTTTGCATCAACAATTATATGGAGTAATATTTGTACTCGATAAAGACCTGGTTAATTTACCCAACTTGACGCCCAAAGTGAGCACAAGGTCATTAGAGGGGAACTAAGCCATGATATTAAATAGAAAACGAGAAAAACTAAAAATAACTTGGTATATCACCGTTACACCACCTCAGTCACTTGCTCTCATCAAGAACGCTTCTTTACATAAAGCCATATAGTCGACCCTAACTATTTTGAGATTAATGCTTTATTGTGGTTCTTTTTGTTTTCTCCAGGCGCAAGCATTTCCTCTAAGTGATGAATTTGCTTATGAATCTAGTATTTAGTTTTCCGTAATAATTTGCTTATAAATTTTATACATACTAATTGAGAATAGAAGGTTTACTATCTTATGCAGGGGACTAGAGTGTAGTGGTGCTCATCAAAAGATTAAGTAGGCAGCAAGCTTAATGATTTGATCTCACAACTATCTCGCTTACCTTCCAATCTACTCATATTTAAGCATAAAGTAAAAAAAATTATGTCCATAGATATCAAATACAGATGTATGTAGATGTCAAATTCAACTCCCAAGATTATAAAAATTAAAAACAAGAAAACAAAATATTTTATATCTTTGCAGTGTTGATGGATAAACTCCACCTATGCAGAGCTTTATTGTTTGCTTGCCTATAGCTGGTCCCAAGCACAGCAATGAGGAAGGTTACAGTAGGCTAACAAACAATGTAAACCTTGATACATTTTTTTATGAATAGCTATCGACGAGTACGTAGTTTGGGATCAAGGCTTTATTGTTGTCGTTATGTCGTTGCTTCATTAAGTGTTGACGGACATGGGAAAATCTTACCTCTCACAAAACTACAATTCTTTATCAGGTGGAGATCATTTGCAGAGGGCAGCAGCTCCACCCCTTCTCCACGCTGCAAGACGTGCGGGACCACTTGTGGTGCACCAGCGACGCGCCGGCACCAGCCCCTGGCTCGCCGACCGCCGATCATGTAATGACCTTGTACTACAGAAGAAGAGCTTAAGATCAAATAATTCTGATGTGTAACTAATCAATGACTTACTAATGAATTTTTTTATGCTCAACCCACATGTCACCTTTCCCTGATTTGTATTCCTTTATTTCATTCTCTCATGATTCATTACAGGCCATTGCCATTCTTCTCCAGCAATTATCTCATGTACTGATTTCCAACTCTAATGAAATGGAGACCTTTAGCCTCAAGCTCTGTCTCGTTGCAGTTTCAATGGGTATTTTTGGAGGTTCTTTACACATCAAACAATCTCGAAGACGCATGTGAAACAATTCAGAGAAGATAAGTTTGCGTAAAAAAATGAGCTCAACTTAAGCGATTGACATTAATTCACCCCAATAAGAATTCAAATGTTATTATAAAGCATTTCTCAATCAGCACAGGAGAATGACTTGAGATGAAGTGAAAATGGTGGCCAGTTTGACTTCTAATGTATAGCACAAAGGAAATATAAGCCCACAGCTAGCAGGTTATTGCAGAGACGGAGATTACACAATAAAAATTTCAATGAATGAAACAAGAGGATGATCTACGTTGCATGTTATATATGCTCCAAAGTTCATCAGAAAGCCTCGCAGTTAGATAGCAGCGCGAAGTATCATAGTAACAGAAGCAGAAGAACATAATGTTAGGTATCCCTTCTTTGAGGAGAATGGAAGTCGAAGAAGTCTTGTGATGCGGGACGAGAATGCAAATGATATTTTAAATTTATAATTAATAAATTTACTTAGCAAATTATTTAGATTAAGCGCAAAATATTCCTAAAATATAAATATATAAAAAATAAGATTTTATTGTTCCACAAATTAAATATTTAAAATTTAATTATCTTGAATTGTGATAAATAAGAATTTATCAACTTAGATGAGAAGGATTAAGTTAAATTCAACAGATCAAATATGAAGTTCAGAAATTAAAGTCATATATCTCACAAATAAATTTCAATAGTAAATTTCTCTCAAATTTAAATTCATGGTTAAAACAATTAGAATAAAATGAATAATTCAAATTAAGCAAATAATTTTATTGAAATTGAATAATCAGATTAATTTAATTTAGAAAAAATTTATTCTTGAATTCAAAGAATATGAACACCAAATTATAATTGATCCAATTATATCAGTTTATGAAATTCTCGGCACAAAGCGTGGCAATGACAAAGGAGGGCCGTGGGGGATGTAGCTGCGGCGAGGGATGGTCGCAAGTAGTGTGGCGGTGACAAGGGAGGGCCACGCATGGGCCTCCACATGCGGATCGCTGGCTTGCACGCAGATGTTAAAGGGACGCGCAAGGGCTCCCCCTGCAAGCTCACTGGCGTGAATGATGCCAAGGCTCACTGGCGTAAGTTGTGCCACTCACACGGGCTAGTGGGCACATGCAAATGTCATCGTGTAGGCAAGTCGAGTGTTCAGGCATGGGGAGGCCAAGCGTCGCGTGTGAGGTGCTAGAGACGGACGCGCGTCGGAGGCTGGCGAACTTCGAAGGCGGGAAAGTGTGCAGAAATGGTTTGGTAGTCCGAGAGATTAAAAAAAAGGGAGGAGAGGGAAGAGATTTTTTTTAATAAAGAATAACTAAGCCCTTTTGGATTCTCACCCAAAGCTAAACCTCACCCTTCCCTATCCAAGATATTGACCCCTTAACCTAAATCTAAGCTCTGAGAAAACTTAAATATGACTTTATTTACCAATATCAACTAACTATTACAATAGAGGATGATCTCTTTATATACAACAACAACAACAACCAAGCCTTAATCCTACTAGGTGGGGTCGGCTACATGAATCCTTTGTTTCCATTGCACTCTATCAGTTACCAAATTCTTATCTAAGCCTAAGTAACTAAGATCACTCCTTATAATTTTTTGTCATGTCTTCTTTGGTCTCCCTCTTCCTCTTTGTATATGGGCAAAATCCAATAACTCAATTTTTCTAACTGGAGCTTGAATCGGCCTACGATTTAGATGTCCAAATCATCTAAGCTGACTTTCTCTAAGTTTATCCTCAATTGGTGCAACACTAACTTTCTTTCGAATATACTCATTTCTCATTCTATTCTTTCGTGTATATCCACACATCCACTTTAACATCCTTATTTCTGCAATATTTATTTTATTTGTATGTTTTCTCTTTGCAGGCCAGCATTCAGCACCATATATCATCGCTGGTCTTACTACAGTTTTATAAAATTTACTCTTGATTCTGGATGGAATTTTTTTATCGCATAATACAGCAGAAGCATTTCTCCATTTTACCCATCCTGCTTGAATCCTGCTAATAACGTCATTATCTATTTCACCATCATTTTATATGATTGATCCAAAGTATCTAAAACGCTCACTCTTCTTGACAATTTGGTCATCAATTATCACATCTCCAATATAAGTATTTTTTTCTTGACTAAATGTGCACTCCATATATTCAGTTTTTGATCTACTGAGATGAAAACCTTTAGATTCTAAAGCATTTCTTCAAAGCTCGAATTTCACTTTAGCAAAGCTCTTTAGTTTTCTCAACAAGGACAATATCATCTACGAAGAGCATACACCAAGGCACTTCATCTTGGATATGTCCAGTCATGACTTCCATAATCAAAGCAAAAAAGATACGGACTTAAAGCCGAGCCTTGGTGTAATGCAAATGTAATAGAAAAATTCTTAGTTAAACTTCCTTGTGTCCAAACACAGGTAACAGCTCCTTTATACATATTTTTAATGACTTGAATATAAGCTGTGCAAATTCTTTTCTTTTTTAAACTCTCCAAAATACTTCTCTTGAGACTTTATCATAAGCTTTTTTCAAAATAATAAAAACCAAATATAGGTTTTCCTTTCTCTCCTTAAATTTCTCCATTAAACTTCTTAATAAATGAATAGCTTCTATAGTAGATCTACCTGGCATAAAACCAAACTGATTCTCTGATACCTTAGTATTATGGCGTAACCTTTGTTCGATCACCCTCTCCCAAAGTTTTAAAGTATGACTCATTAATTTAATTTCTCTATAATTTGCACAACTCTGTACATCGCCTTTATTCTTATAAATAGGTACTAATATACTCTTTCTTCATTTATTTGACATTTTTTTAGTCTTCAAAATCATATTAAACAATCTAGTGAGTCAAAAAACTCCTTCATCTCCTAAGCACTTCCAAACATCTATTGGGATGTTATTTGGTCCTACTGTTTTTTTATGCTTTATCTTCTTTAAAGTTTTCCAGGCTTCAGCTTTACTAATAAGTCGGATGTAAAGAGTAATTTTTACTTTCTTTTAGGGTGTTGAATTCTGTAAGATCAATTGAATTTTCACAACCTTAATTGAAAAGCTGTTGAAAGTAACTCATCCATCTATCTTTGATATCTTCTTCCATGAAAAGGACTCTTTGATCTTCATCTTTAATACATTTTGCTTCAATTAAATTTTTAGTTTTTCTATCTCTTGTCTTGGCAATCCTATATAATTATCTTTCTCCTTCTTTAGTGTCTAGCTTCTTATATAAATTCTCAAGAGCCATATTTTTTGCATTGCCTACTGCTTTCTTAGATTCTCGTCGAGCCACTTTATATTTCTCCCACTTATCCTTATTTTTGTTTTTAAACCAATCTTTATAACAAAACTTCTTCTCCTTAATTTTTTCTTGTACATTATCTTTCCACCACGAAGTATCTTTATTATTTGGAATCATTCCTTTGGATTCTCCCAGCACATCCTTCGCCACCTTACGGATACAGTTAGCAACTGTCAACCACATAAGATTAATTTTCCCGTTAATATTCCATTGCCCAAGTTCTAGAACCTTCTTTTTAAATATATATTTGTTCTCATTCTTTAGATTCCACCATCGAGTCCAAGGATAGGATTTTGACTTATTATTTCTTCTCCAATACTTTATCTTGGAATCTAAAACCATTAATCGATGTTGGGTAGTCAAACATTCACTTGGAATAACTTTACAATCCAAGCGATCTCGTTTCCTTATAAAAAAATAATCAATCTGAGTTTTTGAAGTTCCATTCTTGTACGTGATAACATGCTCTTCCCTCTTCTTGAATAAAGTATTAGCAATTACAAGATCTTTATATAGAGATCCCAAAATATGACAATAAAAAAATTAAATTAAATGCAAAAAATAAACTTCTAAATATATTTGGCTAAATAGAACATATTTAATACTAGAAATAGGATAAATTACTATCCTTCCAAGTTGGTTTCAAATCTTTAATTGATATCAATCAACATCATATGATTCCAAATCAATTCAAAATAAAATCTTCCATCAATCAGAATGAATAAGAAGATTCTCAATCCGCCACACAGCAATTCGCAGTATCCTTCTCTCTAAATCTGTTCTGACCATCACTCAATCTAAATCAAAAAAATGTGGCTAAATCTTGTTCGTCAACTAACCCAGAATGAATCAAATACAGACAATCATAGTATGCCCACCAGCTTGTCGAACAAGGCTTATCGAATAAAGTGATTGCCACGAAGAAGTCTTCGACATGGTCATTTGTTAAGACAAAGGAAACGAAGACGCTTAGTTGAGTAAGCCCTTTGTTCGACAAGAACTAAAAGCAAGCGAACACATTATCCAGAAGGATATAGAAAAGTCTCAAATCTCTAACAAATGGCAACCATGAGCAAAATGCTAACTTTGGGATTCAGTAAACCTATAAAGGTAGGCCATGCATGCTACACAGAGCTCAAAGGCAACACTGAAGTGCTGCTTCCCATCCTTACATGTTATTAAGGAGAAATCCAGCTCTCCTATAAATAAAAAAGGGAAATTCCAATTGGTCCCCTCAGTTATGATTAAGATTCCATGTAGGTCTATAAAAAATAAATTGTCATTTAAATCCCTTAGATACAAAATGTTTTTCACGTGAATCTTTTTAAATGAATTCCATTAAATTTGAACATTAAAGTTTTCATTTTAATATTAATTCTCTATATTCTAATCTATAATAGTAATTTTAAATATTTAAACATATAATTTAAATTTTTTAAAATAATAACATAATAGTCAAACTTAATGGAATCTGTTCAAAATAACCCACATGAAAAAAAGTTTTAATGGGAGGGACCCAAGCTTTTTTTTTTTTTTTTGGACCAGCATAAAATCATGAATTTACTTCTTGAAATAAAAAATAATAGAAAAAGAAAATAATAAATGAAGGACTTGCACAAATAGGAGGTTTTGCCATAACAGAGAATTATCATTGGAATACTCAATGATCCATCGCTAGTGGCAAAGGTGAAGTTCTACTCCTGTTAGTCAAACAAAAAATTCGTCCAAAGTCTTTAGAAGCCATTGAAAATAAGAGACAAAGAAGACAAAGAAGGCACAGAGAGAAGGATAAGTTCACTCTAGTATCCTTTTAGGTCTAGTTAGGTATAAAAGAGCACTTTCATCTCTTAATATCCAACTAGTCGTAAGGCTTGTGGCAACTTTTAGATGAAAAGTCACGTAACATCTTATAGTGTCTAATCGAAAAACTAGTGTAGTAAGATGTTGTTTGTTGGATTAGCAGTATCTTCAATTAAGTCCACTACATTGCCTTCAGGTTTGTGCAAAGTCTTGTATTTAAAGTTGAATAAATAGTTCATTGAACAGTGCTCTAAAAATCTACCTATCTACTGTGTCAAATAGCACGGAATCAAACAACACAGAGTCAAACAATGGTGTCAAAGCACCACATCGAGCACTGGGACAAAAAACAAAAGCAAAAAGAGTTTTATGAAATATGCTAAAAAAAAAGAGGAATTTACATCTATCACCCCCAAAGATCCATTATTTTCAGACGGCACCCCCAAAATTCATTATTTTCATACAACACTCCTATTTAAATTCAAAAGCGGGATACTACCTGTAAATTTATCCCAAAATGAGAAGTGCTGCATAAAATAATGGACTTTGGAGGTATCGCCTGAAAATAATAAATCTTTGGGAGTAACAGATGTAAATTTTTAAAAAAAAAAAACTCAAAAGTTTTGTTGAGCAGCCACAAAAAGATCATCCATTAAACGTTATTTAGTAATTTAACTGTACCACAGCCACATTAAGCACCTGTTTCACAGCCGATTAAGATTTACCTGGTTATAATTAACCAAAAAAAATCTTTCATAACTTTGGAGCTTTTGCCCAGTTGGAATCAGTTTGAGATCTACTTCACAAAAGATCCAAATTTATGTGAGGTATTTTGTAGAAGTTAGAAAACTTCACTAAATTTGTAAAAAAAGAAAACAGCATTTACTACTGTAACCAATCACCCTTAAGATTTATATGCATCTCCATTCATCCCATTTCTTAAAGCAAACACAAAATAGGGGAAAATTATGAAAGCAGCTGATCCAAATGATCCCCTTCAAGTATGGGGAAAATATGGCAATAATGGAAGTGATCCAAGAGAAGCACAAAGCAGCATGTAAAAAATAGGTGGTTTTCTTCGGTAAGGTGTCTACTCTCTCAACAGTACAATGACACGTTACCTCACGGTCATCAAAGTTCTTGGCAGACACAACAAAATAAGGCACATATATAGATAATGATATCTAACCACTTTATCAATTAAAGGGAAAAAAAAAATCAAATATTTACATTAGAATGCTAGCTCAGAGGATACGTACTTTAGACTTCTGGTGCGTGAACAGCAACAGGCATTCACCAAACATTAGGTGAACAGGAAAAACTAAAGAAGACAAAAACTAACAACACAATGCTTCAGAAAATCATTTGCATTGAAAATGACTAGTAGTGAGTATTATAGATCTATCAGCTTCCGGTCTACATTTACTTATAAAATACGTGAAATTTCAGAATCAACAATCGATGATTCAATGGTACAGCATAACCAAACTGAGATCTTCAGTAACTAGACGGTTACACGATTTCAAGTGGCTATTACCAACGGTAGGGCATTTACCCAGATGAGGCAAGACGGCTGAATTGCATCACTTTTATCACCATAGAAAAGCTACTCGCTAGAAAGCATACAAGGATGACAGTACGTGGTGGGGTTGGAAAATGGGACGATTATGTCCCAATCCAATTAGCTCAACTTAAACCCAACTCGTTTAACAAGTTGGGCAATTCATGAGCTGGACCCTCGAATTATTTTAAGGTCTAATTTAATCTAACTAAACCCAAGCCGGTTTGGCTTGTGCGGCAGACCCGACTTGATTAGAGCAAAAATCTTCTTCAATGATACAGATTTGGATCAACTAGACACACAATAATGTTGCAATCAAGACCTAACACACTTCATAAACATATCAAATTTGTAACCCAACCTCATCGAAAACAATGTTTTTGTGCATCATGATTCCCTAATCATGTTGAACATTGTAAGGTCAGGTGTAAGGTCATATACTACCACCCTTAGATATCACACCGTTTTAACGTCAAATATTTATGACTATTTTTCATCCAAAAAAAAAATCTTTATGATTATGGCAACATCAAGGATGTGTTAAAGTATCATGATGATTACACGGGAATGATTAGGACCATATGCTCAAAACAAGTTGCTCACATGCTACACAAGAGATAAGAGGTAAGCAGTCATCATCACTTGAAAAATTAGAACAGAATTGACAAGCAGTATTGAGCACTAAAGCAACAGCAGGGCATAAAGATCTCCATGTCAATGCAGTCAAAAATTGTATGGAAGCTACACTAAAACTAAGGTGACTCAAGCTTCTTTCAGAGAAGATATTTTCACATCATGGTTACCAGTTCCAATCTCCTAACCAAAGCTTTGGTGTATAACAACTGGATTTTAGCATTCTACTACGTTTAATACATATGGTTTGGACAATGTTCGGTTCAAGAAAGAGATTAAATTTCTCTTTAGTTGTTTGCTATCTAGAAACCTTTCATTTGGTTTCAACCCCATAGTGGAATAACTCTACATCATGTATAAGCAAGTAATATCTATTTTTTCTGAACATATTTTATAGAAACATTAGAAAGTACAGGCTCACGCCCTAAACACGCATTTGTTTTAAATTCAATAATTTTAATCTGCAGACTACATTGTGGCACAAGAAAACATCCCAGTAAACTTATTTAGCACACTCACATGAAACAAATAGCAGTATCACATAAGAACTGCTTGGTAGTGTACCACAAAACTAAAATCAAAATGCAAAGTTTGGGAGATAATAGCAACAAGGCATACCTATTAATAGAAGAATATTTACATAAGGACAATCATATAAATTTCAAGGAAGGTTTAAGGTAAAAGAGTATCAAAGGGCACATAAAAAGTTTACCAAGAGAACTTTAAGAAATGAAAACTAACATTAAAGAAAGCGTACACTTGTTCTAGCATGGAAAGATGATGTTTACAACTTGAGACAAGATGTATGCAAGTGAAGGCTCCCCTTCCCTAACATGATGAATGCATGTTTTTATACCTCAATCTGGTGACTTAGAACACATTTACAAAACAAGCAAATGACAAATACTAAGTCAAAACCACATAGATTGAGAGCAATGCAACATGCCATTGGTAGACAAACAAATGAAAAAATTCATCAATCCAACATCCAAAATTTATTCATGTCAGTACATGAAAAGTGGTATAAACAGAATCTTAAATAAAATTCTTAGAACCATCCAGCTTGTACTGTCAATATGTGAAAAGTGGTATTTTCTCATCATGCCAACAACTACTGTGCAACGAACACCATGTGAGATTTAAGGTGGTCGATAGCACCTACTTATATGAACGCTCTTTTTTCTTAACAATATTACATATATTTAGATTTGCCCAATATCTCGCATAGGAACTAAGACAGCTTTAAACCAACGGTTGCCCACACACAAGTTAGATTGAAAATTTTCCTTTTGATTGATGATAAGTTTTTGTTTTGGATGGTGGAAAGTTAAGAGAAAAGAAATCAAGGGCTCAGTTTGTTATAGATGGTCACAGATTCATAATAAGTCCATAAATGACATGTATTAAGTACAATCTTCTCTGGTTTTCTTCAATCCAATGTTCAACAAATCCAATTCAAAGCAATCTCCAAGATATAGTTCACCGTGCATGGATGTCTTGTAGTTATTGTCCACTTGAGCAAGAATCCCAGAACATCCCCAAAGCTTGAATCTACAATGAGAAATGACAATTCTAATCTTCAGAATCCCAAAATCATTAGCAAGCCAACTGACTGCATTCAGAATCAAATACATTGCTTGCGCTAAGTAAACCTTGAAACAAAGAAGTTGAAAATAACCTGATGGAGATGACAGATGACGATTAGAAATGACATACATTCCCTGATCATATACTATTTGCTGAATTTGGCATTGCCATAATAGAGTATATACATGTTGTCCACCTTACATAAAGAAAGGAAAGATCTAGTAACAAAACACTGACCAAAGGACTGCGTGGTTATACGCAAAGGACATCCTCTAACCAAAAAGGGCAAAAGTTCAGAAGATTCAGCAGTCAAGTTAAGCGTATTCATCAAGTTTGAGAGCATCAAACCGAAAGACACATCTTTCTCACGAATGCTTGCTGTTGCTGAGCTTTTGAATAGCACAGTACATCTTCCTCCTAGATCCAACCGCATTGATACCCATGTCCTTCAAATCCTCCAATGTCAACATCGGCAACACTTCATCATCCACCCCGTGAATCTCGAAAACAGGGGCATATCGCCCAAGCCCTAGCCCCTCGAGCCATGAACGAACATCCCCCTCCCAGCCCCTGCCGTCCTCCTCCGAAAGCTCGTCCTCTGCGTCGGAAACCCTAACTCTAGTAAAAGTCCGACGATCGTTCCAGCCGGAAGGGCTCTCCGAATCCTCCACGAACTCATCGTCTCTAGCATCCTCTTCGCAGCAGGCTTTCAATTCAGCGGTCGCAGCTGCAGCACCGAACCCGTTACCGAACCGAGAGGACCAGTTCGTGCGAACACGCCTTGTGGTGCTTGCGAGAGCTCGGGGCTTGGTAGAGGGCTTAGCGGGCCCGGGCTCCTTGGAGATGGTTTTGGAGAGCTTGGGTCGGCGGGAGGAATCGTGGGATCCGGCGGCGGCGCGCTGGTCCCCGATTTCGCCAAGACGGACGCTAGGCCTGCGCTGCCGCTTGGAATTGAAACAGGGGATGATGCCCTCAGCTTCTGGCACCGGAGGAGGCGGCTGCCCACCGTTCGCCGGCTGATCCGGGGGGTGAAGGTCCCCCATTTTGAGTAGCGGCAAGTGGCAACACCAGCGTGCGCGTGTGCGTGCGTGTGTATGTGTGTGTGTGTGTGAGAGAGAGAGAGAGAGAGAGAGAGAGAGAGAGAGAGAGACCGAGGTCTCAGAGGTCAGAGAAAAGTGAGCTCGATGCGAATGCCAATTTGTCGTTTTTAAAATATCTATTAGACAACACATTTATTTTAAAAAATAAACAATGTGATATAATTTAATTAAAAAACTCAAACGATAATTATATTAAAATTTAAAATTATAAATTTATATAATATTATATTCTAAATTTAAAAATCTAAATGTAACTTTTAATAAAATAATATTAAAAACTTATAGAATCTTTCAGCAATACTTTTATTCAATAAATAAAAAAATATAATTACCTACATACCACACCATTTCACTTTATTTATGCATTACTCATCCATTCTTAGTTAATTACGCTATGTACACTCACAATATTATAAAATCTTACATACACACACTTAAGTTAAACTTTAGTCAAAATTTATTTAAAAAAAAAAATATTTCGTTAGTAAATCATTAAAATTATATTTTTATCATTAATAGTATATTTTTTTTCTTCCTCGATGTCACATTAAAGCGCTGATATGTCCTAAAATCAATTCACGTCGCAGATGGTTCCTTCTTTTACCACAACCTAAAATCAAAATTTTAAGATTTTCACTCAATATATTTAAATATTCTTAAAATAATATGATGAACGGTTCAGATTTTTTATAACCTAACTATAGTTAGGTTATTAGAAAATTATAATTGCACATTATAATGAAAATAAGTGAAAGTGTGTGTATGTAATATTTTATAATGTTTTGAGTGTGTATAGCATAATTAATTAAGAATGGATAGGTAATACATAAATAAAGCAAAATAATATGATATATAAGTAATTATTCCTAAATAAAATTATTATCTTATCATTTTTTTCATAAAATAATATATAAAAAAAATAAAGTTGACCAACTTATTAATGGGAAGATTTTTCAACTTGAAAAAGACAAATATGAAAAAAAAAATAAGAAATAAAATTGATAAAGCAATTTTAGTTAATTCTCACACTGCGCCTTCGTTTAATTTATGCCCAAATTAAACAAAATTATTTGAAATTTTTACATACAGAACATAAAAATTACACAAAATTATGTATTTCACCATCAATTTTTAAATATTATCATTATCACACCATATTCATTTAAATTTTACGTATTTCACATATTTCACATATTTCATATATTTAATATACTTTATAATATTATATGTAAATTAAAAAGCATAAATTCATTAATATTTAAATTCTAATATATATTTTTATTTTTTACTGTAAACACATTAATTTTCTTACTTCAATTAAAAATTATAGT